>JAHDVE020006358.1:0-94567 GCA_022606495.2 Halesus radiatus
GAAAACACCTTATAATTGTAAGTACCTCACAGAATAGAGATTTTAAAATTATTTTGTAAATAAGTCGGTTTTACCGATAATAAATCATTTTAAAGACCGTCCAAATTAAAATTGGGTGGGAGTAAAGAAAATCTTATCAGTAAGTCGTGGCAATGTGGCCTAGCCACAGTTTGAAAATGGCATTGTACGTCTAAACAGCTGCCACAATAATAAAAAAAATTAAAACCCTTGCATAACATAATAATAAGATTAATTTGATTTATGTTAAATTAAAAAAAAAATACCTATACAAATACTCCGCCCAGATGGTGACATTGTCACTACTGATTTGTATTGTCTATTCCAAATCAATGTGAAACAGAGGTACCTTAAACACCTCTATTTCTAATGGGGTATAGTGAAGGTCGGTTTATAGTCGGGGATCTTATTAGTCAGATTGAGCTGTCAGTAAAGTACCGGATAGCAACTTGACGAACGTAAATATCTTTCAGGATGAAATACCGGTCCCAAGAAAGAAAAAAAGTCAATGGAAACTATCCTAGCCGGAATCCTTGGTTTTAATAATATGTAGATTTAAATAACATTTAATTAAAATTGAACAAGGACACAAAAGTTGTCACCTCTATTCCTATATCACTGGGCATCATACTGACAAAGTACACTAAAATTAAAAAAAAACCAACTATCTAATTGAATAAGATCATACTTGTATAGCACCAGCGGTAATATTCTGCACAAAAATGGTTTGGTATTAGATAAGATAATTTAGAAGCTGTATAAATAAGGAAATTGATTATATTATTCTGAATGATCAATTTAACATGTCATACAGTCCTATATTAGACAATTCCCACTTTCTCTTAATCCCTCCCTCCTTTGACGTTCTGCTTCTTTCTTTTTTAATTTGTTGTACTATTGTACTACAAATACGCATATTTCTCTCTCACTGTTACACTGTTTCGTTTTATATTTTGTCTCCCTCTTATTGTATTGTGTATGTCTCACCTGTATATATGAAAACTAACAGAGAGAACGGACCACCCAGCAAATCGGTCTTCTCGGCACACACTCCTTGCTTTATTCACATTCATACATCTTAAATGATAATAAATCTACATTATTATTCCTAGCTTGATGAAATGTTGCACACTTGACCTACAACAAAACAAGAGGAAGGACAGGTGAGATTTCGAAAAACCACGCCCATCCCCCTTTCCCACCCTTAAAGCCAAACTTCACTACTTCTTGATGAAATTCTGCACACTTGACATTTAAAATAAGATGATAATTACTGGGTAGGGATAGGGATAAGGAGTAGGGGTAGGAGTAAGCATAAGGGTAGGTTAGGGATTGTAAAACTTCACTCCGAACTATTAATAACCCCGGAAAGCGCCGGGTACTCCAGCTAGTAACAAATAAAATAATCTAGCACTGAAAAAAGGAGAACTATGTAATTAAAAGTTCATGTTTTAGTTTTTCTGCCAACTTTATCCTGTTTTTCAACTGTGCTAACCGAAAAGAGTCTTCAATTTTCTCGACTGACCTTCGATACATCCTTTCCGTTCTTTGTAATTAACCGATTGTTAACAAAATTCCATTCACTTATTTTCCGAAGCAAAATTCGGTTGACTTCCCGAAGTTTAAAGTAAAACTAAGTTTTAAGTGAATAGCCTAACCGAGGTAATCCAGGTTCCATTTTTGCGTACAGAAACAACCCGAAAGGGCGAGACGCGATCGGAATACTGAGTAGCAATTTTCAATTAACCATATAATGGGGCAAGTTTAGCAGGGAGCCAAACGAGCCCCATCAGACATTAACTAATATCAGGCAATTATTAAATAAGAGATCGGGGGTCTAATCTAACTCCGGACTAATGGGAGGGTGGGTTGAGGCTGTACTCAGAGGTATATTTGTACATTCATTCCTACATACAAGGGAACACTAGGTGTTCTAATTTGATATAGCACAGTTACGGTAAATAATTGCACTCGGATTCTTATTTATTATTATTATTTATGTATTTGTAAGAAATAAACAGCTTTTAATACAAATATATATATACATAGGAAGTTTAACAAAAGGTAAGAAAACGAAGGTTCTTGTGCTAATAGTGGTTAAATAAAGATGTTTTATTTATGAAGCTAACAAGAAAAAGAAAAAACAAAATATAATAAACGGGGGGGGGGGAGGAAGAGGAAGATAGGATCGGGACAGAAGATGCTATTATTGCAATCCTATTTAATTGATTTGAGTTTTTAAATAATCGTAACAAACACGTTTCAAAAAATATTCACTTTTTAGCTGTGGTTTCCCAATACGGTGAAAAATAAGATTTTTTCAAAAAAGCTACATATGTTTCACTTTTACGTTCGACAGCTATAGGGCCACTTTGGTAACACCCAGACTAGCAACGCCTAAGTATTTGCTTATTAAATATCAACACATGTTTGTGCTTTGACATGACTTAAACCCCAAATCTACCTATATCGGATTAAATAAATCCTTTGACCACAATGCTACGACGTACTATGAGCATGTCGATTTGTGGTGAAACCACAGAGCAAATAATACACATGCAAGGGGAAGAAACCGAAATAAGGGGGGCGAGGGGTGAGCTAGGCGTGTCGCCAATTGTAGTAAAACAGCAAATAAGTAAGAAAAAGTTCGGCATGTTTACAAAAAAACTAATATTTTGTTAGAGGGTTTAGTTGGACCATTTTTATAAATGATTAAATAAAAGACAGTTTTTTAAACTCTATTCCACTTTTATTTTTGACCGTGACCGGTTTCAGCCTGTTACGGCTATCTTCAGACTATATGGAATTTCACCATGTACTAACGGTTGGAAAACTAGAAATTTTTATCAATGTTTCGTAATTTGCTTACCGCAGTCGAAATCACGCGAAACAAACCTCGATGGCAGGTGATGCCAAAATGGGTGTCACTTGACCTTTGCCTCCAGCCGTCGATATGGTACTTAGGGCAAGTCTATTAATTTTGACGTTAGTGGGTGAAACTGAACATACTCCAAACAAGTTGTCGAGATGCCAATTTTTTAAAATTTTGTTGAAATGTAACAATAAGTAACAGCTTGACGTCAGCACCCTGACGATTTGCCGATATTAGTTTTTGCATACGGAGCGAAAATAAATATGTCAGGAAAACAGTTTCAACTTTATTTTGACTACATTAATTTGAAGTATCGCCACACTGAACCTACGCGCGCAGCGCCTGTGGTACGAACTTGACACGAATATTGAATCGCATCAATTTATTCCCAACTTCCCAATGTCTTTAGAAATTCGTCTACGCATTAAATGTTTCATTTCATCAACCTTAATAATGTTTAATATGCCTGTCTTGTGTATTCCGCGTGCATAAATATTTCAAAGGCGTCAAAAGTTAACAAAATGTTCCTACCTGGAATCCAGGAAACGTGTCGGGTGTTGAATGCAATGAGATTTTTGCATGTCAAAAGTGCGAGAAATGTAAAACGAGAGTTTTAGAGAGAGAGCGCTCCGACTAATATATTTTGGAGAAGAATATTAGACGTGGATTATAATAATATGAACTACGTCTGTTCACGGACGGAATAATTAAACCGCGGGTATTTTGCTTTCACTGGATTCAACCAGGTCGGTCTCATACCTGTACAACATCATTCCGCGAGAATTCGTACAAATTTTTAAGGAATTTCATAATTTCTTGCTCCTTTTTGTTGCGAAGTGTTAATAATTTTGTATAAAGGCGGGTGTTTTTAAGAAAACTCGAGTAATTTTTATAAAGGAAAAAGTGGAATTTTTTCGGAGAAGAATACCCTGCATGAAATGTTAAATAATAACTATGTTGTTTAGAATTGTTTAGAATTGTTCCGGAGTGGTTCGGTTTTAAAAATAAAAGTTTTCCCGTCGATTACGTAGGCTTCACCAGAAAGCACCTTCCTAGAAAGCCACTATATTAGAGAAACTAGTAAATAAACATACAAATCTTTTACTTTACGAATTTCCTAGATTTTTGTCATAAATTCACCAGATGAAAATGGTATTCCAAGTACGAGATGTTAACCTTATTTTTTATATGGTTATTGGTTCTTTTTACATATTCCAATTTAATCGCTAGATATCGATTTTTTAAAATGGCATTTAACTTCCCATCCGCTTCTGGTTAAAATAATTATTATTTTATAATTTCTACAAAAGATTGGTATTCACTTCGTGGCGTCATTTTTAATAAATGAATTAAAGATTACTTTGTCATCACCACTTTATTAATATATACATTTCAACATGCCTCAAAAGCGAAACTTTCCTAATAAGGAATATACAGAATACTAAAAAATAGTAATAGAAAAATTATAAAAATAAACAAAAATTATTAAAGTATGTTATTATTATAAAATTATTATCAAAAATTGAATAACAAATATTAGAAATTAAAAAAAGAAAATATTTTTATTATTAATATTAATATGAAAATTGAATCAAGAGATAGCTATTTAAAAATATTTGATTATTAATTAAATTTAATTGACTATTAACACTTTTTCGAATTTCTGAAATTTAAAATTTGTCTAATTTAAAAAAAAAAAAATTTTTATATGAATACCGCACAAGAGTCCCAACTACTCCCAACCGTCTGGAGCCAGTGAGACTATTGCATTCCCAATTGGGGAATGTTGTGAGGCAGAAGGTATTGGGGAGGGGAAGGATAAGGGGAAGGGAGGGAAATACCTGGCTATTCAGATCTGGTCACCAAACACGGCTAAAACGTTAGCAACGTTTTAATTCTGAATGGTGATCTTTCACCAGGGCTATACTGAGAGTATCTTCCACTCTGGTAATTGTAAACCAATTGTTATGTAAAAATACCAATTTGTGTGTAAATTTTTTAAACCTTTATTTTTATCAAAATAATGAATGGTTTCCAAAATATGGTTATCTAATTCAGAATAATTATTATTACTTAAACACTTTAGGTGTTCCTTAACTCTAATAGTAAAATTTCTTAAAGTCTTTCCTATGTAAAAAAAAAATTACAATCGTTACAAATTAATTTATATACCCCCGATTTATTAAAAATATTATCTTAATCCTTGTATTTTCAAATATAATTTTTAATTTATTATTAGTATAAAAAGCTGGTTGGTCATATTTGGGATGTTTATAATTAATAAATTTAAAGTATTATTATTTAAAAATAATATTTATCTCCGCTGTTTACTAACATCAGTTATTTGGGGATATACATAAGATTTAATAAACTTATCCTTTCATATATTATCTATTAATTTAGTACAATAACTGTTTTTTATTACAAATCTGTTTAATTATATTTAATTCTTTGTTAAAATTATGTTTTGATAGAGGTATATTAACTTATCTACTAAGCATGAAATGAAAACCTGATAAATTTTTTAACAAAATGATGATTATTAGTATTATGTACTCGTATAACGATGTGTGTATAAGAATTTTTACGACATATATTAAATTCAAATAAATTATTAACAATAGAAATACTTAAGTCAAAAAATTAATGCAAAAATTTTGTTCTATTCCCATGGCGAGTTTAATCTTTAAACATTTTTTGTTTACTTTTATAATTTCTCTTTTCTTACATCATTGTGTTTATCGTTTGTCAATACTTGACATTATTTAATTTTTTTTTTTTTTAATTTTTTTTTTTAAATTTAATGAAAATCAAATTTAATAATGTTATTTTTAAGTTCTGCAAGTATTTTTAGTTGTTATTATTGTGATAGCTATTTCGGCGTTTAAGGCCATTTTCAAACTGTGGTTAGTCCACATTGCGACGACTTATTTATATGATTTAATTTTCCCCCACTCCTTTAAAAATTTGGATGGATGGGTAATGATTTATTATCGGTAAAAACGATTTTCTTAATTGAAATTTTGAAAATCTCAATTGAGAAAATGAGAAAATCTCAATTAAGAAAACATTGTCAGTTAAATACGAGTAAAAACACATTATAAATGTGAAAACCTCGCAGAATTCAGAATTTTAATTGCATTCTAACAAAATCGGTTTTACCGATAATAGATCATTACCCATCCATCCAAATTTTTTAACGAGTGGGGGAAAATTAAATCATATAAATAAGTCGTCGCAATGTTGACTAACCACAGTTTGAAAATGGCCTTAAACGCCGAAATAGCTATCACAATAATAACAACTAAAAATACTTGCAGAACTTAATAATAACATTATTAAATTTGATGTACATTAAATTTAAAAAAAAAATAAATGGACTTCTCCGAACTAAACACAAAAACAATTAATAATTTATTTTTATTATTTTATTTTCTAAACTTAGTATCTACACATTTTTGCCATTTTTATAATAGCGTATAATGTTTCTGTGATGGCGAAATTTCAGAATTATTTTTTTATTTCATTATTGATAAAGTCGGGATGCATTTGTGTTTATTCAAGAAATTGCTTTTCATTGATTTAAAGTTCACCCTTGATTTCATGACATTAGTGTTCTGTTATTCGCGTGCTGAATTTTTAAATAAATTATCTGGGTGCATTATTGTCGAGGTGTTCACAATTTTACAAAGTTTGTCCAACATCTAAAGGATCGAATACCACCCACCGAGAGTTTGAAATATTTTATCGTACTCGACTTCTTTTATAATAATAACCTATTCAACAATCTGTCAAATATTTGTTAATGGATTTCAAATAAAAAAAAGCAAACCACATTATGTTAAACAATAAAAGTATATCCTCGACGGTAGTGGCTAGCTGTCTGTGGTCGATATCGTTCAGAATGCAGCTGTAAAATATCTTACTGATGTTGAATATCGAATACGTATAGGTAGCGATTGGTTAGATATATCGGTCATATTTAGAGTCAGTATGTCCAGGAGTGAGGAACGTAATGATACATACCTACCACCGCGGTGCAAATGATGCCGCGATGGCTCGAGAGAGTCTAACCAGCCTCTCAGCTGGTGGGCAGAGACATTCACCGCCAAGACCTAGACAAACCTCACCCCATGAACCTCAACATCCCTGCTAATTCACCAACTGTAGCGATACACTTGGGGTGACGTAAGGCAGAAGTATTGGTTATCCAATTAATGTTTCCCGTTTCCTATAGCCGCCTCTCAAATGAATGCTTTAGTTAATTTTAAGGTTAGGAAAGGTTAGGTAATCATTTTTTGACAAAAAAAATCGTTTTCATTTCGTATCATAAGGGCTTGCGGTTTGTTAGTAGGTACTGATAGGTAAAACTCATTAAAATTATAAAACAAGGTTTGTCTTGAAACGAGATTAATAAAACTATCACGAATTCGAGCAACGAAACGTTTAACTTACGCACATTGAATACATAATTTATTATTGTATTTTGCAAAGTTGAATTCCTGCACGTAAGTGCGCACACACTTATATTAATACTTCGACTACTAAACTGTGTCATATTACAATACTAATATTAAATCTTAGTACGTCTGGCTGTATTAGGGATCTGTCGAAATCTTATCAAACAAATATATTACTTGGGACCAAAAAATGGTACTGAACATAGTGTTAATGAAAAAAAATGTAACTATCGTAAAATAATGTTCATCATAGCACAACAGAGAATCGACTGTGAATAAGTTATGGATGACTTTCTAACCGAGGAAATTGACTAATTGACGGAAGTTCCACAGTATATTTGAAAAGATTCAAAGCAATGTAATCAGTTTTCTTAGAAAAAATCTCAATTACTTTCGTTCATCTATGCCAAAATATTGGTAGCTTACGAAAAAACTTTGAGGAAATTCAACTAATATTTAATCTTCGTGAAACATTACCGGACCTCATTATGTTTACAGAAGCGCATTTAAATATAAATAATGCTTTCGCACTGTATGATATACCGAGGTGCATATACCATTCGTTTACAATACTTATATCACCACATTATTCAAGATTTTTACCAAAACAATAGGTAGCTAGAGGTTTATGTTTTGTAATGAATTTATTGCGCAATTTCATTTGGTTTTTCTGCTGAAATCAAAATATCGAATCAGTAATAAAACAAATTATTATATCAAGTACAACGTCATATTCATAGAAGTTGCTTGTACCTAAAAAGATTTCCTGATTTTAATCTGTTAGGTATAAAGCACCAAGTAATTTTAGTATAAAGTTATGAATTATTTTAACTTCATATTCGGATCCACTGCCAACCTTAAAGTTTTTAATTGAAGTGCCAGTACATTAAATATTATTACGTTTGATTCTAGGTAATAAGCAGCAAAGTGTTCAGTACCTATCTATAGTGGCAATATTGCCACTTTGCAGTTGGGAATGGAAACATTTAAGTTTTAATGGCGCAATAACACGTTCGGCGTCAGATCTCTACTTCGGAGAATAATGCAACATGCAACAAGAGAGATAACAATATGCACCAACTTCTATGAACTTTGCAAGCTATGTTATAATGATAATATTACCAATAACAAATTGTGGCTTAAAATTGTGAATCAGCACACATCTCAATCTGAGTATAACAAAATTGTGGCAGATGCTCATAACACAAGACTAACTGCAAACGATGGACTTCTAAATTCCCAGATACCTAAGGTTAAAGAACTTTAGAATACTATGTAACAAAAATTTACAACATGTAACACAATTCAATTTAAAAAATATGAACTATTTTTCAGAAGGAGATCATATGGATGCATGCTGAAAAAGTGGCTATGTGTAAAAGATTTTTGTACTAATCACTTAATTTTTATCATCTTTTTTATCATATATCAATATATCGTGAGCGGTTCCATGACAATTGATCCCCCGACAGTTGATCCCAGGACGGATCGCCTAGAGGATTATTTCTGCTGTACGTTCTCATTTATAAATTAAGTATTCAGAATGGATATGCGATCGTATAACTAAAGCTGATACACTTATATCTGCAGGCGTCTTGAGTGGAAATCCGCTACATAAAATATTTTTACTAACAATAATGCCGATTCCCCGAAGGAGTATGCAGTGAGGAAACAGCTGTCACGCGTAAGAATAATTACACCGCAGAACTTTTCTTTTCCTTTTTATAATTTTTTTTGTTTGTTTTTAGTTCATTACTTTCAATTATAATGGAGTTCTACAAATTAAATTTGAACACATAAAAGATTATACTGTTGACCAGAAATAATGCCTAGTTACACCTTTTACAGTGATTGTCCTCTATCATGATTTTGCCGTAATATTATAAATAGGTATTTTCAAAAATATTAAAAAAGTCCCGACGTACTGCTTTTTAGTGATTTATTAATGGAATCTATTTGATTCTATTGATTAGAATAAAAAATACTATAACCAGGATGTCATTTAAAATTGAGCAGCGTTTGGACTTCAGTGGGAGGAGTTCTCCAGAATTATCTACGGCACAATAATAAACAATAAGTAATAAATTCCATTTAAGTGTTCCTTTTACGGTCAATGGAACAACCAACGTCTTTAGAATCTGCAGTGTCGTTAAATTTCTCACTGAAGACATATTTGAATAGTGTTCGAGCGAGCCAGGCCACGGGACACCTTTGTGCTGAAATCGCAGGTAGAATGCATTCGACTGAATAAATAGTACATACTCATTATATAATATATTTGAAGCTTTAGGCATTGTTGGCATTGCGTGGTGAAGCAGGGCCGGCATGAGATAACGGTTCAAGTACGGCAAAATAATTATTACTTTCTATAATTTCTTCAAAAGATTGGTATTGGAGTCATTATTAATAAATTAATTAATAATTACTTTCTATTCATCACTCTATTAATATACACATATCAACATGTTTCGAAAGAGATGCTTTCCTAAACAGGAATTTATAGAATAATAAAAAACAATACTGTCAAGTATAGACAAATGATAAACATAGAATACAATAATGTAAGAATAGACGAATTATAAACATAAAAAATGATTAAAGTAGGTAAGTAATTGAATCAGAATTTACATCAGAAATGAAAAAATACATATGTATATATATTTATTATTAATATTAAAACGAAAATAAATTAATTTATTTCACTATTAACGCTTTTTCTGAATTCTAAAATTTCGAATTTGTCTAATTGTAAGCCGGTGGTATTTGTACGTAAAATATTTAAACCTTTATTTATATCATTGGTTTCTAAAATATGATTGGCAAATTCAGAATAGTGGTTATTATTTAAATACCTTAGGTGTTTCTTAACTCTAATACTGAAATTTCGAGAAATCTTTCTATGTAAAAATAGTTGCAAGCGTTACAAATTAATTTACGTACCCCCGATTTATTTAAAATATTATCTTTTTATTTAAAACATATTTTTTTAAATTTATTATTAGTATAAAAAGCATGTTGGATTGTATTTGGAATGTTTTTATTTATTAAATTTGATATATTATTATTCAAAAACAATATTTTTCTCCACTGTTTACAAACATCAGCTATTTGTGCATAAACATAATATGCCTTTTGTTTAATATATCATCTATTAATTTAGTATTTCGATTTTGAAACATGTTGATATCTATATATCAATAAAGTGGTAAATGCCATGTTATTTTTAATTAATTTATTATTACTTTCTGTTTGAAAATGCATATGTATATTCCGACTACTTCTACATCGCACACTATTGTGTAGAAAAACACACATACCTTGTAATCGAACGCATCAGACTGTACGTCTGAATTGTTAAAAATAAAAATCGGTAAGTCGAACTCTAATTCATTCAAATAATCCTTCAGATCGTATTCATTAACTGGGTGCTTTCTAGGTTAAATAATAAAGTTTTTACATTTTTTAAGCGTTTTTAATTTTTTATTATTTATTTATTTTTATCTATGTATCATACAGTAGCGTTTTACAAAATACGTTTTTTTTCAAGTATAATAAAGGTGCTTTGTGTTGTGGAGTGTAATGTAGGTTTGAAGAGGTGATACTGTGAATGAATTGTTATATGTGTCGTAACCACCTTACTAGGAGAACCTGCGCTGACTTGTTCACGCGGATGTGTTAAATGTGGTACAAGTATTGATGTGTATTGATCAGTTTTGTTTTAATGTTTTAGTTTTGCTAAATAAATTAGGTAGAATCTGAAGAGAAATACATTTTTTGGTTTTGTTTTGGTTGCAGTAGGCAAATCCTTAATAATAAAATAAAATAAAAATAATAAAAATGTAATTATAGATACTTTCGAATAAGTTTGATAATATTGAAGTATATTTTACTTCCAAACTTGACATTTCTCCCTTCTAAATTACTTCTTTTTCCACTAAAATACGCACATAAATGAAGAAAATGTCATTTTTCATTGGGTGTACTACCTATATAAAAAGGCATAACCTAGATTATTATTTTCACATAGTATATCTAATTTAAAAACCCGAATATTTGTAAAATTAATAAGATATATACTATGTGCACACCACTGTTAAACAATGGTGTACACAAATCATTTCTCATTAATTTTATTAACAATGACACAACACAGTAATTTTACTTTTATTGAACGAATATTTGTATTTTAATTTTTGTATTTTGTATATTTAAGTATTTATACAAACATATTCAATGCGCGTTATTCGGACTTTTAAATTTGAATGACGATTTGATAAAAATAAAACAGACTTATTTTAAAACAAAATTCAACTACTGCACAATGGGTCAAATATCCTCGCCCCAGCTCTGTATGGATGTAAAGATTTTGCGCACCCTTGCATAGAACGTGGGGAATTTATTTTTACCTGCTATTAATTTATAGTTAATTTTTAGGAATGCCAAATGGAGAAGGGTGATTTTTGGTCAGTGTTACGATAATAATTGTGGGGTTGTTCCGTCATATTAACAAAAAAAATAGGAATATCTTTCTCCCATTTTTCTTCAGTCAGGAATGGTTGGAAAATGAAAAATATTTCAAAGCAGAAGTGCTATCAAGTTTACCTCTCTGGGTAGTAAGGTATTTCTGTATTCAGTCCCGCAAGTGGTACCCGACCTTTATATTGTTGTCGAGTATTGTAGTCCAAAAAGATTTCCCAGAAATTAACAACATGACATTGATTTTTTATTTAATACGAGAGGTTTAGAGCCTGAAATGGGTCATCATAAAAGTAGATCAAACTATAACAGCATCCGTTTAAGAAATTATAAAATATCAATATATTTCAGGATCGCGATAGGAATTAAACCCATAACCCGCCGATCGATGTCATATGATTTCGAAAACAAGGAGGCCTTCTCAGACGACACAATTATCAGCGAATTTATTATAAAACGTAGTACACTGAGAGAAAAACAATATTTATTTGCGATACACGGAATTATCTTCAATTAGTTTCACTTTGTGTACAATCCAAAACATCCCTTAAGACAACTCCTGCATTAGAATCATTTTTAATTATATTTCCAGGTTCCCAAGGCCAAAAGCATTTTCTTGGATAGTTTTTGGGATATCACGCCGTGTTGTGATTCCTACTCCTTTGGCCAACGTTTTCAAGGAAATGCTTTTGGGTGTGAAAATCTGATAACATATCCGGCAAACATCTATAGGGAAATGGTTTGGGCATGTAGAGCGAATGAACCAAAAAGGGAATCTAAGGAGAATATATGTGACCGGTTTTATCATTCCATTGTAATTAAATATTGTTGTTCAATCGGTAATTTTATGGCGTTGAAGTTCTTTGTATTTTATCTTTAGGAATCTAAACATTAGATACGATAAATCTTAGAATATTTTCTGAAGGATTGCGGCAATGGTGACATGTCGAGGAAATATTTTGATTTGAAAAAAAAGTTGTCACCGAGAGACCAAAAAGCAGTTACGGTTTTTTATAATTTTTTTTTTTTTTTTACATGTATACCGCACAAGAGTCCCAACTGCTCCCAACCGTCTGGAGCCAGTGAGACTATGGCATTCCCAATTGGGGAATGTTGTGAGGCTGGAGGTATTGGGGAGGGGAAGGAGAAGGAGGTGGGGAAATACCTGGCTATTCAGATCTGGTCACCAAACACGGCTAAAAGCCATTTCAAGCAACGTTTCAATTCTGAATGGTGGTCTTTCACCAGGGCGATACTGAGAGTATCTTCCACTCTGGAACATGCGCAAATATACAATATATCATTTTTTAATTAATTAATTGTGAAACAACACAAATTAATTAAATAAAAATTACTTGCGCAATGAGCGGATGCGAACTGAACCCCCAAATAAAAGCTTCGGCTAACATGACTCACTTGGATTATAATATTACTACAGTTTGAAAAGCGCCCCATTAGTCCATAGAATTTTTCCGTACGAATAAATAGTGCGCCACAACTCCGTAGTAAAAAAATCCACTAAGAACACAGCGCGCGGCTTCACACGAACGGATACCGGAACGATTATGAAATTAATTCATTTTAGTAATAAAAAACATCCCAAAAACTATCAACCCAGTTTTTTATATGAATGACAATTTTTTTTTATAACATGTATAAGGATAATATTATTAACAAAAGTAATTTCTAACGATTTTAACCTTTTTGTATAGGAAATACTTCAAGAAATTTTAATACTAGGGTTAAGGAGCACCCAATGACAAGTAATAATAATTATTCCTAATTTTCCAACCACATTTTGGAAACAAATCATGTGACTTAAATAAAGGTCCACAAATTTTCCATACAAATATAACTGGTTTGAAAATAGATAAATTTTGAAATTTTGGTAATCCGAGGAACTGTTAATAGTCAATTAAATATTATTAGAAACTTTTTTTTTTTAATAGCCATCTCTTAAATGTATTTTTTCATTACCTGTATTCATAATGAATAATTGATTGTTCCTTGATTTTGTTTGAATTTCTATTTTGTAATATAAATATAATTTTATAGTAATTTTGTTTTGTTGGTTTTTTTAGTTTTTTTTTGTGTCTATTTTTATATTACCACTCCATTATTTCTTAATGTTTGTTTTCAGCCAACTCTAATTTAAATAATGTCAAAATATTAATTTATTGATAGGCAGTTACAAAAAGGTTATTTTATACTAAAACAAATACGGAAAACAGTCAAAATCTAATTAAAATGTTTTTTATAATCACAAGAAACAACGTCACGTGTCAAGTTTTGCGCCCGAAAATACACCGCGCGCAAACATCTTATCTTGTCGGCCGCCAGCCGACAACTGAGTTGTAGCGTACAAATAGTGATGTCGGCTGGCACCCGAACAACGAGTGGTAAGGGTTAACACTCTCAATTATTTACCTCTCTCACCACTTATTGCTATTTTTGTGTTGTCTTATTATTTGTTTATGTTAATATGATTTTTCATTTTTTTTCTTCAGTGCACTTTGTATCCTGATGAAGGAACTTATCATAGGAATTATTATTTAATATTTAATAATGACTTTTGGCTATTAAAATAAAAACAAAACTTTAAATTAAAATAAAATGCTACAAATTAAACTTGAATTCAATAAATACATAATTACTGTTAATTGCAACGTATCAGCTAATGGACATTCGCCAACCCCATGTTTTAAACATGGTAAATTATCAGAAGCTGTACCTGACCAAAAAAAATCTTATGAATTTCGTTTATAATTCACTTAGTAAACCAATTACCAACTTACATCACACGGGGATATCCAGTAATAATAATAATAATACTTGGATGACTTATATAGTCCGGTTTTTGTGAAAAATCACCTCAAAGGCGCTGTACAAATACCACTTGCTACGGTTTATCTTATTATGTACAGCTACAGAAACATACTTTCCTGGTAGGTTACTCCAGATTAAAACGTTAAATTACAAAGTTATCACTTGAGAACATATGATTTTGCATGCACAGGACACAATATTAGAAAACACTGCATATTGCATGACATTGCAATTACTGTTTAAATCCCATTTGTTATGGATACTATATTTATTAGAAGGTTACTGGAAAAAGAAAAGTAGGTAATTATTTGAAACATTATTTTATTTGAGATTTTCGGTAATTATTATTTACAGTGTCAATTATTTATAATTATTTACAATATCGTGGACAATGAAAAGTTACACATTTTCTGTTAATTGCTTTATGTAGGTACTAACGGCTAGTTTCACTATGTTAATTGGGTATGCAACTCAACCATTCATGGATATGACTTTCCGAAGTTTTGAGTTTTGCCCTCAGTCTTTAATCAATCTTGGATCGTTTGACAGTTTATTCCAGGCTTTAAGCAAGTTCACCAAACATAGTATCTGGTGTGCGCTTTGGTTCCTGTGTCATGTGTCAAGTGTAATTTTTTATTTATAATTTTTTTTATCAAATGACCCACCAAACTAGGCAAATACCCGTATCATGGTGGTAAAATATAATGATAATATTTAGCTAATACCTATTCTACATTACGTTACATTATTTGTGCAGCTGTCCAGTTATTGATGGATGGTGGATTTGTATGCCTGAGTGGTGTAACGGATTGGATAACAACAGAATCCAAGTTATCTGCTAGTCCAATCCTCTTCGTATGGTACTCCTATCCAACTAACCGCTTCTAGTATGACAAGATGTTCCCTATTGGGCTATTGGTTCCAAAAGAGATGGCTCATCCTCTGACGGTGTCGATAGTAAACGTCAGGGTTGATCGATGCTAGGAATAGGAACGATATGAAGGGCATTTTTTCTCCAAACCCCACAGCGATTGGTTCAAGTATATTTATGTGGGTCTGTTTTATGATTTCTGCATTGCTAACTGAATCCTTTGGAGACTTTGGAAGATCGAATCGTTGTCCAAATGAAGTATTCATTTTTGATATTATTACCCTTTGTTCTATTACAAGATTGTGTAGGTTAGAGATGTCTATATGGTACATTATTGGTGCAGGTATATACATCTGCCTTACATCTGATAATTTAGTTTCCTTGAATAAGAATGTCGATGGGTACATATATGGTTTCTTACTAATCACTCTTTCTACTAATTTATGCGCCTTAGCTAATTGATCTAAGATTGTTTTGGCTGCTCCGCTCCAGGCTAAGTAAACCGTATTTTGTTTAATTTATAAAAAAAAAATATTAGGTTAGGTTTTCGGGTTGGTAATCATGTCTGATTACCTCGAAAAGGAATCGAAATGACAATCTAGTCTCCTTTAATGGAAGCAATCTTCCCAGCAAGCCCACCATTTACTATAAATATAATTCGTTTGGTGTAACCCTAAGTGACCAGCTCAGATACTTTAATAGTACACAACTGCTGACCCCCCACAAAATATCTGAAAAAAATCCTTGACTCTGTGCAGAACGGGGGGTCCATTTGAAAGATTCGCCGATCTTAACAAACGGATTGCAATCTTTGGAGCACAGACGTCAGGTGGGAATGCTGTTCTCGTTCTACCGGTATATTATTGGAAGATGCTCTGAGGAACTAGCGTCATTGATCCCTTCGGTACCGGTGCACTATCGGGAAAAACGTCAAACGCGTGCCCAACATTTGCACACGGTTGACATTTGTCACACGAGAAAAAGTTGTTTCTACGATTTGTTCTTGTGTTCAATGGGTCGGGTGTGGAATGATCTGCCAGCCTATGTGTTTCCTCCCTCCTACAAGGTCTCTTCAAGACCCAGATTCCCTCTTTCCTATCCTCTAAAAGACCCTCCACACAGCGTTTCTAAAGATTATATAGGACTTGAGAGAAATTATTTCCCCCTGCGCCTCCTGTGGGAAGTTATTGTAAATTTTTATTTTTTAAATCCCAACTTCCTCTTTCCCTTCTCATTACCCTCCCCACTTCCTTCAGCTTCGCAACATTCCCCAATTGGGGATGCCACAGTCTCATAGACGGTTGAGAGCAGTAGGAACACATTAAAACAAAAATGTAGGTCGAATTTAAGCTAACATGGAACTTCACAGATAATATTCGTTAAGAATGTATTCAGTGTTTCTAAATTAATTTTGGTCCAGCTTCATCGATTGTCAACTAGTCGAGAGCTTTTATAAATCAATTTTGGTACCTACATGATCCCCTCTGTGTGGGTAAAAGCTCTAAATGCGCAATACCAAAATTTAGAACGCTCATACATAGAGTAACTTAATTAACAAGGGCATAACATTACGAGGCTTACATTGATTGTGGGTGGCCTTTATGATATCGCTCAGTGCCCCGAGGAGTTGCGTAAGATTATTTAAATTTGTGTGAGGCTTTGTATTTTGTATCAAGAAGGGGTTGTTTTAATTAACCCATTCTCTTCAAAGATATACGTATAGATTGACTTCAAGATCTGATACGAAATAATAATAATTTAATAAGATAAAAACGATTACTGGTATAAGAAAGGTTCGCGTTCGTTTTATTTGCTTAGACACTACGAAATATAAATACAATTTTTGAAATTGGTTGTTTGAACTCCCCATGGAAATAATTAATATCGCCATTGACAATACTCTTCTCTGGCATGTATTCTTTGCTTCATTAAAATGATGTTCCTGACTTCTTTTTTAATCCACTTGCTGTCATATAGTCTTTTTTTATGATCTCCTCATTCGTAATATCTTCATACATGGTTCCACAACATCAGGGTTGGCGTCAAAATTCCAGAGTGAAGTGTAAGCCACATTATCTTGAAAACCATTGTTACATTTAATTCCTTCTGGGATTTTACGTTTCATATCGTCCCGAAAATAATAGCTATTATCAGTTATTTATTACTAACTGATGTGTACCCGGCCTTGCTGTTTTTTTTTAAAATTTTATTTTGAAATAAAGTTATTAAGTTTTAAATTCTTGCTTGTCGTTTGGGTACCATAATTGATTTGATAGCGATAGCAATGCCTTATAATAATAGTAATACTAATAACAAAACATTTATATAGCGTAGTTTTGTGTTATTTCACTTCAAGTGCGCTTTGCTATAAATAAATGTTAAAAAAAAGATTAATTAACTCCATTCAATGGTATTCCTACAGTGCTCCTTTTACATTCTATTTATACATTCTGCATAATCTACCAGATTTTACCTAGACCTACATTACATACATTCTTAACATATTACATACATTCTTGCTTATTCTTAATATTACTTCTACCGTACTCCTTAGGTGAATATTCATCTCATAAAATTACAAAATATTATACAGTATATACACGGCTATATAAAAATAACACATTCAAAATAATACTGCAAAAATAGTAACATTTTAAGACAGGAGTCGGGTTACGTTCAGCAATAACTGACATAACATAAAAAATTTAAAAATATTTGTACTAAGGAAACCGAACCTACCAGAGGCTGGAGGAAATGACTTTTTACAATAAATTGAAGAGAAATTAAAATTTATAGACAGTTGGATTTTTTAAAATAATTTTGTTCTTAAAGCCCGTTTAAATTCAGTCAATTTCTGGATATTAGTGAGATGGGGGAAGTTTATTCCAAATAGAGGTACATTTTCACGAAAAGAGCGACCATAGTAGACTGCTCGATTTGACCTCAAAAGTTCAATTAGACGATTAGTAGCATTTAGATCTGCTGACCTCAGAGTAAGCTGTCTATCGCTTAAGTCCTTACGGATGCATAGTTCAGATATATAGGCTGGCGCCATTCCCTGCAATGCTTTGAAGGTCAGTAAGCAGATCTTGAACTCTATTCTTTTAGGGCATCGAAGCCAATGAAGCTGATCCCTTAGAAGTGGGGTTATATGACAATGTTTAGATTCACCAAATATCATTCTCGCCGCAGCATTGAATACGGACTGGATTATATTGAATTGTTTTTGAGGGAGGCCAGCATATGCACTATTACAATAGTCCATACGTGAGACAACGAAGGAATTTATGAGTGATTTTGTTCCATCAGAGGGAAGACATTGATTTTATCTGCCTAAGATGGAGAAAACCAGAACTTACAGCTTTTGAAATTTGCGATTTAAAAGAAAGACTATTGTCTATGGTGAAACTTAGAAATTTTAGCCTTGTGACGGCTATTACTATCTCTTAACAAAGAAACAAAGAAACATTCATTTGAAAATTTTATTTCATTCCAAACATTTGTTTTTTTCAAAATATATCTACATAATAGAGTTCTTGTTTTTTCCATTTTATAAAATATTCCACCGAAACAAACCTTCTTTTGAATATGTAATCTGTGGCTAACCAGAGTGGTATATCTAAAGGCTAACCTCAATATAACACGGGTTCAATATTTTGATACTAATTTTAAAATGTCATAGAAACAGGGAGTAGTTGGATTTCATTTAAACTACCCTCTAAACCATCCCGGCACTAATAAGAACATACTGTGCTATTTTCAGCGAAACCGGTGAAGTAATTTTCGAGAAAATCGAAGACACACACAGATGATTACAAATATACACATAAATGTTGACATATTTAGTGCTAGTCATTATTGTTACATTTCACTGTACTATATTCTGGGGGCGGATAATACGACTTCATGATAACTACAGTAATATTATTATATATAATTATTATTTTACGCGGCAATGTTCTGCTCATCGTTCCACCCCCCTTCCCTGATCCAGCTACAATGCCTGCATTCCCCTCCCTCCAGGTATTATAGCTAATCGTATATCATTGTAAACGCAATTTATTATTTTACTCGTAGTATGTTTTGTTCTTACATTAACTTCTTACTTAGTTATTTACTCCTTTTTATTTTATTTTTTACACTTCTATCATTATTTTTGAATATTTATAATCGGTCTCTTTTTATTCATCACCTTTATTTCGTACTTACATTAGTGAGGCTGTTTATATTCCAATAAATAATTATTATGTGTAGATAAATGAATGAAAAATGATCTATCATACCAACATAATTCGAAAGCGATGCTTTCCTCATCAGGAATATATAGAATACTAAAAATTATATTGTCAAGTATAGAAAAATGATAAACATTAAAAACACAATAATGTAAGAATATATAAACAAACGTTAAAAAAATTTACATACTAATACAACCGGTTTACAATTAGACAAATTTTAAATTTTTGAAATCAGGAAAAGCGTTAATAGCGAATTAAATATAATTAATAATCAAATATTTTTTTATAATAATAGCTATCTCTTGAATTTATTTACATATTTATATTAATAATAAAAATAATTAACATTTTAGATTAATTACTTATCTGCTTTCATCTTTGTGTTCATGTTTATAATTTGTCTATTATTACATTATTGTGTTCTATGTTTATTATTTGCCTATACTTGGCATTATTATTTTTTAGTATTCTGTATGTGTATATGTATATATTAATAATGTGGTGAATACAAAGTAATTTTTAATTAATTTATTAATAACGACGACACAAAGTGAATACAAACCTTTTGAAGAAATTATAATTATTAAGTAGTTTATTTTATATTTTTTATAATGCCTTCGGAAGGCGAAAGAGATGTCACGAGTAATAATAATTACCTAGTCGAATGTTTTTTAACAAAAACCGTTTTTTTTTAAATTAAGTAATAATACTGATTATAAAATAAAATAATATGTAAAATAAAGAACAAATTTACTTGAACTTCAATACAAGAAATAACGAAATGATTTCCTTTTCTAAGATGGTGAATGCATTAAATAATCAAAGATGATATATTTTGAATTTGTAACGTGGTTAATTTTATATTATTTCCAGATATCAAAATTGTATAAAGATCTTTATTCAGCGAATTAAACGATATGTTCCAAAATCAATTTTAAATTTCACAAATCCACAAAAGTTTGAAAAATATAAAAACGATGAACCGTAAAAGTTTCCGGAGAAGTTAATATTTAGTTATTAATATTAATTACAAGATTCCGCGAAAGTAAATGGGGAATTTATGTAACCAAAGGCGGGCTTTTCGCCATTAAAATGTACAAGAAACCGAGCAGTTGGCAATATGGGCAATCAAAAAAAGTTTCGGTCGGACTTTAACGTATAAAAGCCGTTATAAATTCATGCCAAGTATTTCGCTCGTCCGGTGCTATATTCCCAGATTTTATATCCTGCCGGTTTTTCATTAATAATCCTGGAATTGGCGTTAACTCATCCGGGCCTGGTGAAATGGAAAAACTTTGCAGATCAATTATCCACTTAATAGCCTTGCTCTATATTACAGCCTCCGACTACTGCCTGATCTGCCAGTAGCCTATGATTTCTCGCTATCGCCATTGGTGGCGCTAAAGGGAGAGGCGTCTTTTGGCACAGGAGATGTATCAATCAACCAATCCTTCCTTAAGTCATGCTAAATTATTTATGTAATATATTTTTTTATTCAGGGTAGCTGGTACTCGATGAGAAATACTTTAGATATCGCAGTGTAGCCATATTCAATCAAAAAATAATGTGAACGTATTGCGAAATTAACGTTTTTATTTTTTAATTTGCATTTCACGTGCTTAGTATGTTTTAATCATATATTTAATATAATATAAACACCTAAATTTTCTTTAAACTACTACAATTGCAGTGGTTAAAAGAATTATTTAAGTGGTTTAAAACAAATTTATGTGTTTATATTGTAATTATGTGTTTATATTGTAATTATGTGTTTATATTGTAATTATGTGTTCATTTTGTAATTATGTGTTTACATTGTAATTATGTGTTTATATTTTAATTATGTGTTCATATTGTAATTATGTTTTTATATTGTAATTATGTTTTTATATTGTAATTATGTGTTTATATTGTAATTATGTGTTTATATTGTAATTATGTGTTCATATTGTAATTATTTGTTAATATTGTAATTATGTGTTCATATTATTATGTGTTTATATTGTAATTATGTGTTCATATTATTATGTGTTTATATTGTAATTATGTGTTTATATTGTAATTATGGCAAGCCCCAAAATTTATTTTTTAGTAATTTATTTAATAGGTTAGTTGAGAAAGAGCGTGATATATTTAACCATCTCTTCACAGTGATTTCTCATAAAGGTTCTTAATAAAGATTTAGAAAATTAGTTTTTTATGTTGTTTTTTGTTAAACATGCACGTATGCGAAATAGGAAGAAATAGGGTATGCAGTAAGAACGGAAGATGCCCAAGAAAATATACTGCTTTGTTAGAAGACTACAAGACGAGAAGGAGTGTTAGGATATATAAACTTGGTGGCTGCGCTAAAGGATAACACTACATCCTTGTGCATAAGTAACTAAAGAGCGCAGGAGAAGACAGGCAGGACTGCACTTGTTTCTAGATTAGGCCATGATTCTTAAAGGGTTGTGGCGCAGATGATGAAAATGAAGGGATCATAAAAGTGTGTTATTGCACCTTTGCGAAGCTCCCCAATTTTACGATCAAGGTACTTTGCATTAAATTTTATTTTATTTTATATTAATTTCTACATAATTTTGACATTTTCAGTCTAAGTAAATATTAGATAAACAAAATATATACGTATATTATAGAATTTTTTTCATAGTCCTTTTCACTAGGAGTTGTTGAGACAAACTAGGTTTGAATAAGGGGGCTTTCAGCTACTTCTATATTTGAACTTCAAGGTATATAAAGATACTAGTCAGTTCTTCTTCTGTTAATTCCTTAATTCAAGTGTTGCTGGACTGAATGCAATTATTGATTTAATTACCTTGTTTGATACTAGGTGGGAGTTTGTTGTATTACTTTACAGCTAAAAATTCAGATCTTCTTTGCATGTAGGCAGAGAGAATTTGACGACTCTGTTTTGAACCACATCTTTCTTTATTCATATTCATATATTCTCTTCTATTATTTCGACTCTTTACATGACCCGACTCATGTATTAGAATCAATTAATCGTGTCAAATTCTTTAAAAATCATACTTTCCTCGGCGGTTTTACGTTTTTTCAACAGACGTACCAGTTGCGATATCGATCTATTCCGTAATATCAAAATTGGTAGACGAAGGTCCACCCAGTTTTCTCTTCACCAATGTTCCTTTTATTCATACACGCATCATTTAAAATCGAGTCGAGTAGATGAGCAGTGGGCAGTTGGGCCAATAATTGCCCACTCACCCAATATGAGTGAGTGGAGCATTAGCAGTATTAATACACTTATTGACTCCGGTTCTAGGAAATCCTTTCCAGAGTTAAAGGCCTATTGGATTTTTTTAATCAAATACATTTCGAATATGCAGAATGGGTGAATGACATTTTCTATATAGGGCAGTTATTTAGGGATATGGAAAATTCTCCATTAGTAGTATAGTACATATTATTTTTAATCCAACAGTTGAAAATGCTTCCCATTGAAGAGTCGGGAGCCCCCAGTATCCTGATATATATGTTTTTCCTCAGAGCAAATTTAGCAAATACGTAGGTTAGAGATAAGACTCCGGCCCAAAAATAATACCTTTAAAATCTGATAAAATACAAACAACGTACGTGCAGACCAACACCAACCGTCCCGTCACGCCGCCCAGGGGCGTCACCAAGACAAAGAAGATTTTGAGGGCCCTCTGGATCAATCCCACCGGCCACCATCCTCCCGCGCCGCTCCACCCTTTTAAGAGTATTCTGTGTTATTTATCCTAAAAATATGGATAATAATTCTTTGTCTTAGCTTAAATACACTCTTGAATATAATGAAAACAATCACTCTATCATTTGTATTAGCGTCTTGCAATATATCGTTAGGAATAAATACAATTAGCTTCTTTTTATTTTAGTTTTAGTTTAAATTTAGTTTTGATAATTTAACTGCATCTCTTTATATGATCTATAAATAATGTGTAATGATAGCCTGTCCAAAAAGAGAAAATAAATGAAAAACAAAAAAGAATAAGAATAATATAAGAATAGGAAGTAATATTTGTACAGCGCCCCTGAGGTGATTTCTCACAAAAGCGGCGCTATAGAAATGGTCCAATTATTATTATTATTATTAAACAAAACTTGTCTATTATGCGGTGCCACTGAATAGCGTAATATACTCTTTATACGTGACTGGCTACACTGGCTTAGAGTCACAGAAAGAGTTCAGTTTAAAATTTGTCTTATGGTGCATAAAGCATTAAACGGGCTGGCACCATCATACTTGACTGATCTCTGCGTGAGGGACAATATTACTTAGAGGCAACTCATGCTCAAGTTGGCCAAGTATGATGCGTTCAGCAGACTGGTTGAGCCTTCTCGTACGAATGCTGGATAATTTGTGGACAGAGCTTTTAATAGGCTGGGTCCACATTTTTGAAATGACCTTCCGTTCGGTTTGAGGTCAGAAAGCAATTTTAAAATCTTTCAAAAAAATCTAAAACAATATAATTTAGTTATTACCAAACTGCAAAGCACTTAAAAATTCTGCGGTACCGTGAAATTAAAGTTTTTTTTTTAAATACCCCATAACAATAAATCTACATAATTAATTCCGAGAAGTGCATACTAAAGTTAAATAATATGAAGCTATTGTAAATATAAAATAATGCTGGTATTAACCCAATTACTGAAAATACCGTTGTTAACCTTTAAAATACAGCTAATATGGGAAAATCCTAGAATGAATTCAATATCGATCAGTATTCACCAACCTTTTATTATGTAAATAATAAAAAATCATCTTCACAATAAAAAAACAGCTGTAACCCATCTTAATGATTTTGAGGTCAGAATGATATATAAAGTAATATTATTAATAAATGCAAAAGTACCAAATAAAGTTAAGATTTATAAAATCATGCTATAACATTAGTGAAAAATATAACCTAAGTAAAATTATGGTGTGTCACCCCTGACGCCCAAAATTGTATATAACCCATAGTTTAAGAATTAATTTTACCAGTCTGAAGATAGCCGTCACAGGCTGAAACCCGTCACGGTAAAAAAAGTGGAATAGAGTTTAAAAAAGTGTCTTTTATTTAATCAATAAAACAATGTCTTTTTAAGGGGCTGCATATCTCCACAAAATATAAAGCGCCCTTGAAGTTATTTTAATCACTATACGGCGTTAAAGAAAAGGTGGCCATTCATTAAACCATCCAAAAAAGGGTAGTGGATTACTTCACACCTATAAGGATATTTACTTTTTGATATGGAATGGAATACACTGTAATTTCGCATGGCATGCTAGCAGTAAAATTGTAAAATCAACGTGAAATAGCAAGAAATGTTTATTTACCACCTCTGAATTGGATTATTATACAGATTAGTATTACCTCCGCCTCCTCCACACCCCGTTTGCTTCTACCACAAAACATTTTCAACTTCAGGTGCCAAGGTCCCGGTAGATCCAGGCAGTACGATTCTTGAGCGGTGTTACATAATTGGCCCAACCTAACCTAATTGCGCATTAATGAAATACTAATCAAGACACGTTGATGATAGTTTCATTGTAAAATCTCCCTGTTTTCCATATAAGGTACATGTAACAGAAAGTGAGGTAACAAAAGAGCTCACAGCGGTAGCACCAAATCGAGGATTTTAAAGTTTACGATTTCAATGAAAAGGTTTGATTGTTCGTTTGGCTGTTTCGTGAAAGTTTTATTGAAACATTCGTTGTGGTTTTAACGTCCAAAACATGTCCGATTGTTATTTTATTGTCGCTTTTATGGCACTGGAATTGAGGTTTCTGGAGTGTAGAACTTACTAGGTAGCAATAAAGTCGGGACACATATCCATTTCCGTGCAAATGTGAGACAATCATCACAAACTCTCTACAATCGTAAAATACTCTACGTCCCAAATGCATTCAAAGAAAATGTTGTGTTTTAAAATATCCGAAATTTTAACAAAAAAACCAACAGCTCTTCGCTCATTGTGCACAGAATTCTGCTTTATTTGTATTCAAATTCGTAAAATAAGAACAAGGCCTGAAGTTAGTATCAGAGGCGGTTCATGGTCCATTTCATTGGAAGTTCTATCGATGATTAAAAAACTGAGAAAAAATTCAATCTACAAAAAAATAATTTTGAACACAAGAACGAGTCGCAGATGTAACCCGTTCTCATGTATCAATTGTCAATAATAGGCGCGCGTTTGGCGTGTTTCCTGACTGTTCACCGGTACATTAGGGCATCTTCCATTGAAATTCCGGTAGAAACGGGACAGCATTCCTAACTGACGACGTCTGTGCTCCAAAGGCGAATCTATCAAACCGATCGCCCGTTTCTGCACAGAGTCAAGAGTTTTTTTTCAGATATTTTGGCGCGCCCAACCAGAGGTGACTGCCAAATTCTACAATTCTGCAACTTGCGATGTATACAGAGTCAGCAGTTGTGTGGTATTAAAGTATCTGCGAGCCCTGTACAGTCCACCTAACAGACATTCTGGGAAAATACCTGTTCTTCAGAAAATTTCACAAAATTTTGCCACACGAATTATTACCAAGAAAGCCAAACAACATATCAGTACAGCTCATTTATTTTGCTAAATTAATATATTTGTTTAATGATTGTAGAAAATAATATTAACATAATCTAAATGAAACATGAAAACGGAAAAAAACGACAGAAAATAAAAATATTTCAGTCGCATATGGGACTCGAACCCAGGACTTCTGCCTATCCGGGGCAACCACTTAACCAAATTAGCTAATAAGACCAGTTCAAATTGTGTCATCTTCATCGATATTGTATCTCAAATTTAACATTTGTCAATATTATTCTCCATTTTTATTTTCTGTCGTTTTTATCCGTTTTCATGTTTCATTTAGATTATGTTAATATTATTGTCTACAATGATTAAATATTAAAAAGTAGTTTTTAAATCTAAATAAAAAAAATAAAAAATTAAATAAATTTGTCTTATCATTTTCCAATGCAAAGTCTTACGACCAATACAAATCTCGTACTCTGTAATTAACAATACACTAAATATTAGTATAGTCGAATCGCGGTCTAACGGCGATATTTTATGTTCATAAAGCCAAACTTGTTGAGTTCAAATCGTAAAAAGTTCGATATCGACATTACTGCCGTTCCATAACTTGTAACTGTCTTTATTTCTGCTTAATCGAATCATGTTCCCATGAAAAGTTGCTCGAATCGATAATACTTAATAGCATTGAATCGAATGAACAATATGCGGAACGAAAATGAGAGGAAATTCATCCATTGTACGAGGAAAAGGTGTTTAGTGGGTTTATTTGCAGGCACAGCCCCCATTGTCTATTTAAACGGCACCCTCTGTAGCGCGGTGGTGGATGCAATGGATTTTGAGGCGGGAGGTTGCGAGTTTTTAATTTGTGTGGACGCTGCCATGATGTTAATTGTTAAATTTGATGGACGTTACAAAAATGGCTTAACAGTGCTTTGGAGGAAAGTAAAAAAATGTTTCTGAATTTAATTTATTACTGAAACACAGTTTTTCTCTTCTTCTTCTTCTTCTTATATCTGGCTAACTTTTGAGTTGACCGTTTTCCTCCGTCTTTCATCCGAAATAAATATTATGAATCTTGAAGTTTAATTTGTCCTAAAATAAAGTCATTTAAAAAGTTACGTATTTTCATATGGAGCGGTAATTTGGTGATGTGACATTATAATTTAAAAAATTAAACAATAACTTTGTTTACATAATTTTCATTTGTTATATACTTTTGCCGACCAGGTTTCGCCACTGCCTAGATAACTTAGAAGCCTTAGAAATAACGAAAGCCAAAAACGTTAATAGTGGACTAATTAATAATCAAATAAATTGAAATAAAAGTCCGATTCTTAAAATATTCTCAATAAACAAAGTACACGCCATTCCCGGTCAGGTACCTGCTCCCCTTCCACCCTCGGCCAGTCACTCGCCAGTTTTTATCAATCTATAACACATGTGTATCTTAGTTCATAGTTTAGTAATATACTGCCTTGAAGAAGCTACGGTAGTGTAGTAAGTATATAACAAATAAAAGTGATGTAAACAAAGTTATTGTTTTTTTGTTAATATTAAAAAGGTACACATTACAATACGTTATTTTAGTTCCCAACCAATAGAAACACATCTTTCCTTTTACACATTAATTTATTTATGTGTTCTTAAAAGTATATGACAAAAACCAAAAACGTTAGCCACTCATCTCAGTACTGCAGTCCTGTGTCAAGATAAGCAGATGTCAAATTTAAAATTGAAGTGAAACGGTATAATTATTATGAAACCTACATACAAATATAAAAAGAGGTTTTTATAAAATTTAATAAAACACTAAAGTTTTGCAAAACAGCAAATTCTGAAGTTGGCCAATGCATTTACATTTGACAGTAAAAACATTCTAATGTAAACCAAATAATATAAAGTACCTGTCGGGCAGTGGCGTGCACTCCATAGAGGCTCAAAAGCCGAACGAACTATGAAAAGAAATTTGATGAAAAATATCAGACAATTTGTCGATCAAAACATATTTTTCCATTAAGGAACTTGTTCGCTCATTTACTCAGTTGGCACTAACAATTGTGCGCAAGATGATAATAAAATGGCAATTTTTAATGTGCAATTCATACCTAAGTTTGAACAACTATACACGGCATAACTTTGATCGAATAGCAATGCACGCCACTGATATCAGGTGGCTAAGCATGATAATAGGGATATCGTAAATAACTCTAAGAAAAAAAGTAATGTTAAGTTAATAATAAAATTGTTAATATCAAGTATAGGGTTTCAACAATAATTATGACACAAGGGGCAACGTGGGTATTCCGAAATCACCACTCTCAGCTAACATAGAATATATGAGAGTTTTTTTTAAATAAAGTTATTGTACCTGTTTTTTTTTTACAGTAACTCCACACAGGAGACCAAGGAGGAAATAATTTCCTTCAAGGCCTATATCAACTTTGGGGATGCTGTGTGGAGGGTCTTTTAGAGGAGAGGAAGGAGTGAACTTGGGTCTTGAAGAGACCCATGTTATAGGATGGAGGAAACACAGAGGCCGGCAGATCATTCCACAGCCGAGTTGTTGAACACAAGAACGAATCGTAGAAGCGACCCGTTCTCATGTGACAAATTTCAGCTGAGTGCAAATGTTGGGCGCGCGTTTGGCGTGTTTCCTGACTATGCACCGATGCCGAAGAGATCAATGACGTTAGTTCCTCGGAGCATATTCCATTAAAATACCGGTAGAACAAGGACAGCATTCCCACCCGACGTCTGTGCTCCAAAGATTGCAACCCATTTGTTAAGATAGGCGAATCTATCAAACGGACCGCCCGTTTCTGCACAGCGTCAAGGTTTTTTTTCAGATATTTTGGGACTCCCGACCAGAGGTGGCTGCCAAATTCTACAATGGGGCGCACTTGCGATTTGTACAGGGTCAGCAGTTGTATACTATTAAAGGCTCTGCGGGCTCTGTACAATACGCCCAGCTTCTGAGAGGCTAACTTTACTCGGGTTTCGATGGAGCCCCCATACCTGAGCTGGTTACTTAAGGTTACACCAAGCATATCAATGGAAGGCTTGTTGGGAAGATTGCTTCCTTTAAAGGAGACTAGATTATCATTTCGATCCCTTTTAGACGTAATCAGACATGATTGGGTCTTTGAAACATTAAATTCGACGAGGTTATTCTTACCCCAAGAGGAGACCCTCTCAAGGTAACCGTCCATTCTCTGTTTCAAAGCCCTCCGAGCCGTTGGAGTTTGTGTGCCTTTTGGGGGCTTGTCAAACAAAAAGCAATCATGGACTGTATTGTCATTCGCGTAACAATGGATTGGTGCACATGTCAAGAGGTCAGTGATGTGCAACAAAAACAATGTCGGAGATAGGACCGAACCTTGTGGGACGCCAGCATTAATTGAATGCGAGGAAGAGATGAAACCATCAGCAACCGTCTGAATTGATCTCTCCCTGAAAAAGTCGGCAATCCACGTACACAACGAAACGGGAAGTCCGTAAGAAGGCAGTTTGTTGACAAGTCCTCGGTGCCAAACCCGGTCAAAGGCCTTAGAAATGTCCAGTGAGACCGTTTGAATCTCACCATAACGTTCCAGGCACCGTCCCCAAACATGCGTCACATACGCGAGAATATCACCGCACGAGCGGTTCCGCCGGAATCCGTACTGGCGGTCGTTAATGATTTTGTTTTTCTCGAGGTATGTAAGCAGTTTGTCGTTGATCACACGTTCCATCACCTTGGACAGAACTGATGTGATCGCTATGGGGCGGTAGTTGGCCGGGTTGGAGCGGTCACCTTTCTTAGGTATAGGATGAATGACCGCTTTTTTCCAACCAGAGGGCACAGAGCCACATTTCAGGGACATTTTAAAGGACTTAGCCTGTAAGTATTATATATTATCTAAACATGCTATATAGCAAATGAGCTTTATAAGAAAAACGCATTTGTTAAAAGGATGCTTTTGTGTTTACCGGCTGGTACATCAAAAAGCTCCGATTCTAGTGTTGCACACTTGTTATGTTATTTTGGTAGTAACAATGTTCTTGAAAGAATTATATAAAGCCTCTATTATGTGCAATTTCCTTGCTGTCATAATTTTACTTTCTCTATGATGAATAAAAAAATAAAATTCTGATACATTCTTTTTTTTTTAAAGACTATGCTAGTCTTGTAACATGAACTCTCATTAATGCTATGTTTCCTGTTTCTTCTATGTACAAATATCTTTGACCGGTCAGTGTCTTGGTCTCGCCCAAGCGTTGTAAGTTCAATTTCTCGCCCGGTTAAGTCCGTCATCACGACACAAGCAGCATCTTCCGCTTACTGTGATTACAATGGAAGATTTTCAAATATTTTCAGGTTATTCGCAATCCGGAGATGTTTCCCTTTTTGGTGAATTTAAAAAAAATGTACTTAATATATTAATTACGTCTTTTTCATTCTCCCGTTCTTCACATTTTGTCCAAGAAAACTGAATCATTTAAATAAGTTCAATTTTGAAATAATTGATTGAAGTTTATAAACGTCATTGTCATATATCTTTTAATCGTTGAAGATAAACTCTCAAAATAAAACATGAAACCGAAAAGACAGAGAAAACATATCGGTAGCACTTGGGTTTTCGAGCCCAAGTCCGCAAATGAGCTTTTCCTTTGTTTTGTTTAGTCTTGTTTTTAATTCATAATCCATAACTACCTAACAGAAATAATTTATTAACTAACTAACTAACTAACTAACCATCACGCCGTTTCCCCGCAGGGGTAGGCAGAGAGGACGGACCGCCAAACAACTCGATCTTGGCATACACTTCTTGCTTCATTCACTTTCATACAATGTCTCATACATTCTCTTCTGTTATTCTGACTTCTGACATGGCCCGACTCAAGTATTTGATTCACTTGATCGTGCCACGTCTTCCTTGGACGTCCCCGGCTTCTTCTTCCATTCACATTCACGTCATATATTCTCCTTACACTCCTTTCTTCGTTCATTCGCTCTACATGCCCAAACCATCTAAGCGTCCCTTTCTTAATCTTGCTCACTACGCTTACATCAGCCTTACACTCTTTACGAATCTCAACATTTTCACTCGATCATACATGGTTTTACCACACATTCGTCTCAGAGATCTCATTTCTACAGCATTCAGTCTACTTTCATCCTTCCTCTGCCAGTTCCATGCCTCACTGCCATACATCAAGGTTGGTATCAGCACTCCATTGTGGACTGCTAGCTTCGCTTCCTTGGACAACTTTTTGTTTGCGCCAACCGCGTTCAGTCCTCCAATAAAATAATTTATACTATCAGTTATCTATTCTACTATCTATCTATTAAATCTCTTTGTTCCACTTCCTTTCGATCTTGCTATTACTGAGGGTGCCGATATAATCAAGGAGAACTATAAAATACCAAAAAATGCACGTGAAAAAAAAGCTGTCGAAAAAAATCCCCATTTATTTGAAATGTTAAAAAGCCTTTCATGCGTAGATTCCATTTACGGTAGGTAATTACGGAATTGCAGTTCACGACTTCGGAACGTAATAAATATTTCAAAAATTCATCAAAATGTACCATCCAACATACATGCGAGCTTTTCAAATATGTTGCGGTATTTTTATCAGTAGCTCTTGATTAAAAATTCGATCAACCCGCAGTGGGTTTCCTGCTTCTAGGAACAATGGGCCACACGTAGCTATATTCTACAGCCTACGTTCTGAATGCTACAGTAGTATTTGGGGTAACTTTAACAGAAACTGCTGGTAGGAACTTAATATATTATACAGTCTGACATTAAAAAGTAAACTAAAAATGAGGGCGCTGCGATCGTTTAAAAGGTTTTAAATGGCAACACGAAGATGACGCATAGAACGTTAGTTTAAAAAACGCAATGGTTCGAGTGAATCTTTAATATTTACCCAAAAATTAAACTATTGGTACTCTCCGATAAGCAATGATTCTACATCACATTCTAAGAATTTTTTACTATTTTACCACTTGCAAAGAAAATAATTACACGGAAAAGTGATTTGTTTTGTATTTCTGCAAATGTAAGCTTCGAAATAATCAAGTACTAGATGTCAAATTACAAATCAAAATTTTGAATTAAAAAAAATTAATTACGCAATTTGAAATGAACTGTCAAACGCGAATATGTGAAAACATTTGAATGATAAGAACGCACTCCAAAGATAAATGAATTAATTTAAAAAATAAAACAATAACTCTGTTTACATCACTTTTATTTGGTATATACGTTTCGCCACTACCGTAGCTTCTTCAGGGCAGTATAATACTAAACTATGAACTAAGATACACATGTGTTATAGTTTGATAAAAACAGGCAAGTGATGGGCCAAGGGTGGGAGGGGAGCAGGTACAAAAACGTCAACCATCACCAAGTTACCGCTTCATATAAAAATATATAATTGAATTTGTTTGATGTTGCCATAGTAATGAATTTTCTAGTTCCTAACTTTTTCCCTTATTTTACACACTATAGGGTTTAAGATATTTAGTTCCTATTCAATTTTATATGCGTATCTGGTTTTAAAGAAACTAACAACTAACCATTACACCGTTTCTCCACAGGGGTATGCAGAGAGGACGGACTGGCAAACAACTAGATAATGGCATACACTTCTTGCTTAATTTACATTCATACATCGTCTCATACATTCTCTTCTGTTATTCCGACTCTGACATGGACCGATTCAAGTATTTGATTAACTTGATCGTGCCATTCCTTTCTCCGGCGTACCCGGCTTCTTCTTCCATTCACGTTCGCGTTTTATATTCTCCTTACACTCCTTTCTTCTTTCATTCGCTCTACATGCAAAACCATCTAAGCGTTCCTTTCATTACGATTACATAAGCCTTGCATTATTTACGATCTCAACATTCTTCATTCTCAACGATCATACATGGTTTAACCATAACATTCGCCTCAGAGATCTCATTTCTACAGATATCATTGTCTGGTGCGTGCGGGTGGGCCCGTGTGGATGCCGATCGTGATATTAATTATCACGATGGTTGCGATTTCGAAATGTATTTTTAAGCTAGCTATGAACCTGTGATTATTGCATAAGAAAGGAACAAGACAGTTAAGGGCAAGAAAGGGACTCACTAATTAACTCACTGCACATGTAGTATTTACTTGTATTTCACTTCAGATGCTACGTTATGACAAGGTTCGTATAGACAAGTTCAGCGACGGCGATTCTAATCGTTATCGGAACTTGTAAAAGAAATGTTATCGGCGGCGGTTTTAATTGTACTGAGGCGGTAGGTCAAAAAGGGGGCGAAGGGGGCAGTGGAGATGCATGTAATCGCACGCAATTCTTTGGAATCCAGGTGACTGGTAATTATGAACTGGCGTGAACAGTCTACTTTCATCCTTCCTCTGCCAGTTCCATGCATCACTGCTATACATTAGGGTTTGTAACAGCATTCCATTGTGGAGTGCTTCGCTTCTTTGGATAATTGTTATAATGCGTTTACATATTGAAAGGTTGACTTATTCTGAATTTATCATGAGGTTACTATTAGTTAAATATTAGATTTTCCCATTTTAGTTGCTATGCCAGGTTTCCAAGTATTTAGTTATTACTATCATAATATTGAAAACGGTTTTATTGATTTATTTACTTTGCATTTGGGGAATACCTTAATTCTATTTTAATCACCAATTTACACTTGTTTCATTGTCTAGGCAGGTGTCTAGTACCTACTATTAAATTCATGGTATCATGATTTTTTTAGTATTTACTAGACACCTTCTGTTAGACTTTAAAAGATATGTATTTCATAATTTTTTATAGATGTTATTAGTATAATGAATTTTTAAATGGGGAAAATACACATTTTTTTAGTGGAAGAGGTGATTTTATTATAATGGATGTTAGAGCAGGAATTTGGCATACGATTCTAATTGTGTATTCATTATAAAATTACGGTCTACTTTTTTGGTTAGGCGGGTTATTAAAATTGATTCTAGCCTAATCTAATCTAATTTTTGACATATCGTACAATTATGCAAAAGTTTAACATCCCTGTGTTTATTCATCTATTTTCCTAAAGATCTGCCAAGAGTTTGCTGATGAAACAAACAGGTTTTATAACCCCAATAAAACTGCTCTGTTGGTTATAAGATATGGTCAAGGCCCGAATAGTATTCCTGCAGCTACCCTGAACGGTGTAATCCTGAAGGTGACTGAAGGAACTAAATACCTAGGACACATAATCACCAATAATCTGATGGGCGATGATGATATTGATAGCCAAAGACTAGCTCTCAGCGTAAAATCAAACATCCTCAACAGAAAATTTCACCTTTTGCAGTACCGCTGTGAAAAGGACTCTCTTGCTTGCCTTCTGCGCAACGTTGTACACGTGCGAACTATGGGAAAACTATAAAAATAGCAGAATGGAAGAACTTCGTGTATCGCACAATAACGTCCTCCGCATAATGTTTGCCCTTCCCAGATACTGCAGCGCTTTCAATATGTACACGGAACGTTTTTTTATCATTTTTTTTAGATCTCTACCTAAATTATTTATTTTTATTTCAGTCGTTTTATTTCCCATTTTGTTGTATATAGTTCACTTATGTTGTTTTGGAATCGGTAGGTACTTTATCATATTTCAGAGGTGTCCTTCGTGCGCACATTGCGCTATTTATTTCGAACAAGAAGAAGCTTTATTTGATTCGAAAAGAAACAAGATGTGATAAGAAGAAGTAAAGAGAGACTAGAAGGAGAGAGAAGAGGCAAGGAGACCGAAAAAATGAGCATTAAGGGGAAAGAAGAGTCTAGAATAATAAGAGCTAATAAGAGGCTAGAAGAGATCAGTCAAGAAAAAGCCAGAAAGACCACGACGAGGCAAGTAGATACCAATAAGAGACCTGGAGAGCCCAGGTATCTAGGAAGAAGTGGCTAGTAGAAACAAGAAGAACTAAGATGACCAAGCAAGAAGACGCTAGAAGAGAATAAAATAAAATAAAACTTCCACAGAAATTTGAGGCAAGAAGATATAGAAAGCAAAAGAAGCGGGAAGCGAGAAACGAAAACCAACACTCACACAATTCCCATATTCCTACCCATCCTAAATTCAAAAATGACTTATTAGATTGGCATGTATACCGGTCGATTAAACTCAAACCTCACGTTTTTCACGTCTTAACAAAACAGTATCCCCCGGTGTACCAGTCGCACCGGGACAGGAGTGCTCCTGGATGGGGTGGTATATTCGTATCGTATCGTAACTATTGTATGTATGCTTTATATGAATTGTTTGGGACTGCACTAACCTCCCCACATACCGGAATAAACATTTACTGTATTATTATTATTTATCAAACGGATGTTGATTATCTAGTAGGTATTTCGCAACATTTGACAATTTACCTTTATCATTCACCCAGTTGGTGAAGTGTTGTGTTATGCGGGTTTTGAATAAATAAATTATTATAATGGAATTCCACCACGAAATATTAGTTTCAAAAACAGAAATATTTAAAATCTACAATATTAAATGTCAGCTATAAAAATATCAAATGACGTAGTCATATTATATGCACGCTCGTGAAGCTCTGTCATTATAAGTTTTCTAGGTATAGCTTTTTAAATATTTTACACTTTAGTGTAATTTTTTTAAATGACACTAGTCGATTACAAAACATTTATCTGAATTTTAAGCAAATCTTAGGTTTGCGTTCTTAAAATGAGAATTTTAATTTGTTCTAAATTTCAGGATCATCAAATACGGATTATCTGGGAGACAGGCAAGATCAGTCAAGTCTAATTGGCCCATTCATTAAACGAAAATTCTCCCCCAAAAGGCGCTGAAAACTTCCGGTTCCCCATTAAAATAAGAAAAGAGTTATGGCTGATTTTAAGGACATTGGAGGCAAATTAACATGAAATTGGAAGTCAAATTTTCTAAAATTTTAAAGGAAAGTTGCTTGAATAAAAGAATTTAGATGAAATGTCGAAGTTTTGAAATGCAGTTAATCGTCTAGTTAAGGTTAGTAGTATTTTGCACTCTCCGACGTCCTCTGTGGTCGAGGGTGAGGCTCTCGACTACGAATTCGAAGGTCGAGGGTTCAAATCGCCACGTGCGCAAGTAAATTAAAAAAATAAAAATAAAACGATCAATTTGTTTAGATCACTTGTTATATACTTTTGCCGATCGGGTTTCGCCACTAACCTAGCTTCTTCAGGGCAGTATATTACTAAACTATGAACTAAGCTACACATGTATTATAGATTGATAAAAACGGGCGAATGAGGGGCCAACGGTGGGAGGGGAGTAGGTACCGGACCGGGAAGGGCGTGTACTTTGTTTATTGAGAATAAAATTTTAAATTTTATTGATTATTAACGAGTCTACTATTAGTGTTTTTGGCTTTCCTTATTTCTAATGCTTCTAAGTTATCTAGTCTAATGACTATTTCATATTTATGCAGTAACCTAGTGCCCATATTTAAAATACAGGCTTGACCAGGTTTCTCCACCATCCTCCTCCCCTTCTCCTTCCCCTCCCCACTACCTTCAGCCTCACAACATTTCCCAATTGAGGATGCTATAGTCTCACTGGCTTCAGACGGTTGGGAGCAGTTGGGCTTTTTGTGCGGTATTCACGTAAACAAACTAATAGATATTACATCTATTTTTTTCAATTGAAGACCTCTGACAATTGTCTCTTTACGAAAACCATATAACTATCCGTTAACTACTGTAGAAGTTAAACAGCGATTATAATAGAACAAACTTTAAAACTTTATCCCACATGTTTTCAGACTGGCATTTTTACAGTTATAAATTTTGATTCACTTTTGTGGCAGGGGTGGATAACAAACGCAGAGAAAATAATACATAGAGATTCCCTAACACGCAAGAGGAAGAAACTAAAATAAAGAGAGGGAGGGGCGAGCTAGGCGTGCCGTCAATTTAAGTAAAAGAGAAAATGGGTAGAACAGTTCGGCATGTTTACAAAAAACAAAAATTTTCTTAGAGTATTTAGTTTGACCCTTTTTATAAATGTTTTGTAATTGCTTACCACATTCAAAATTACACGAAACAATCGTGGACGGTAGTGAACTAGGCTTGTGCAAAATGGGTATCACGTGACAAAAGAAAACGATTTTTTCTCACACAAATGGGTGGAGAAAGGAATCTGGCCACAAAAAGTTAAAAAAAAATCATTTGCAATTGCTTCAAATCTAACCATTTCCCAAATATACAGAAAGGAAAAACGACTTCTCAACATAATGAAATACGTATTTCAATTAACAGAACATCATTTGGACAAAGGAGTTTTTCTGAAGCTCCTTTGTTATATAATAGGCTTAGTGACAATATTAAAATTATAGATACGCTAAATTTATTTTTAAAAAAATTGTCAAAAAGTCTATGTTAGTGGTGATTTCGCTTTATCCATGTTATCCTTTATGTCGTAATCAATGTTGAAATTTTATGTATGCTCGATATCATCATTATTATTTACTTATTATTACTCACTTATTACTATTTACTTCTTATTACTTACTTATTACTACTTATTACTATTTACTTATAATTTAAAAAAAATTACCTACGTATTATTATTTACCTATTTTTATTTTTATTATTACGTACTTATTACTATTTACTTATTAATATTTAATGAGTATTATCATACGCTTATTGCTGTTTACTGATTATTATTTACTTATTATTATTATTTAATTATAATTATCTAATTTTTATTATTTATTTACTATTATTTATTTATAAATATTGACTATTTTTTGTTCAACTTATTACTAACACAGGATTATCCTAGTGAGATGAGTGGCTAATATTTTTGTTTTCGTAATTAAATTTAAGAATAAATAAATAAAATAAATTAGTTTAAAAAAATCACTTTTTTGAATTCGCAAAACGTTTTCTTTTTTTTATATGAATACCTCACAAGAGTCCCAACTGCTCCCAACCGTCTAGAGCTAGTGAGACTAAGGCATCCCCGATTGGGGAATGTTGTGAGGCTGAAGGTATTGGGAGGGGTAGGAGAAGGGGAGGAAGAAGGTGGGGAAATACCTGGATGTTCAGATCAAGTCATCAAACATGGCTAAAAGCCATTTCAAGCCACGTTTCAAATCTGAATAGTGGTCTTTCACCAGGGCGATACTGAGAGTATCTTCTGTTTTCTGCTTCTCCTGTAAAATTTTAATTTGAGAGTTTCTGCTTTTTTCATGATCACAGTCGATTTGATTCTTTTATTTCGTTATATGGCGCTTACCTACATAACAATGTAAAATAATAAATAAGTCGTTTAATGGTCTTTTCATCGCAGCCTTCAACTTATCAATATCCAATAGAAATCAAATATTTTGGATAAATTCCTTCATTACTCAATATCAGCTCTTAATCTTCGTCTCAATGGAGATCATGGAGTGACTAATGGCCGATCCTCGAAGGCTTGCTTCGGGGAAACTAGACAGATAATAATTAATGCTAAAATCTCAGAATCAAACTCAATGCTGTTTACCGAAGTCGTAGTTATCTAAGAATCAATAACAAGATCTGGGAGGTGATGTACCGAATAATATACACGGTGACCGAAAATCATTGCACAATGGTAAATCTATTTCACATTTTGAGTCGATTGTTTGGTACTTATAACTTTTTGTTTTGAGTTATCGTTTTCGATTAATTCGGGTCCGAAGTTAGAATTTTTGTGGTCAAATTTTGGTGTGTGCAAATGTCGGGTAAGGTAGTCGAGGGGGGCGGCCGTGGCGTACCTATTTAAGAAATTAATAAAAACATTCTTTGAAAATACTGTTTTAATAAAAAGATCATCAAATGTACTAGAAAAATGTTTATCAAAAATGAACACAAAAATCTTCAAAAATCGTAATAACAAAAAAATTACGATGTTTTGATAAATTGTTGAAGTCGGATTCTAATTTTTTCAATATCAGTCGCAAATCGCCATGCTCAGTGATGTGCAGTTTTTCCTTTTCTTAGAAAGTAAATTTGCTACTGCACTGAATCCACGCAGAGTCAAATCGAGGGTAGAAACCAGGGGCGCTATTCCCGTTCTTTTTAAGGAAGATTCCTTAACCTTTTCCTTAGGGTTAAAACCTTCTTACTTAACTGCGATTTCAGTTCTCTCGGATGACAGCTGTCAGCTGAATTGAGCGAGCGACATTCATCAAAAATGTCAATATTTGCGATGTTTTAACAAGAGAAAAACTCAATATAAAGTATGTTACGAATTACGTTATTATTTACTTTAAACATAATTAGCTAGTAAGCATTATTAAACATTATATAGATGTTGACATTTTTAGCGCCGCATTGAAGAGTCGGTACGACCGGCCGAGTCCAATGAATTCGATTCCGAAGGCGGTGGACTCACTACGAGTTCGCAAATCCACTCGTTTCGAACTCACACTCAAGGAACGGCAAAGGTTTTGGATTGGAGTCAGAAACGAAAGGCGCCCCTATTCATTACTGTTATACGAACGACTTTTGATTCCGGAAAGGCGGACCTATGCGGACCGAAAGGAATGAAGACCGAGTCCGAGGAATCTTGTCTATAAGGCTAAACTCGAAATTGGCACAGTGTTTTTAAAATAAGTGGAATGACCCACCTCTTCGGTCAGCACCAACTCAAATTTCACTTTTATAACTAGAGACGAAAAAAGGTCATTACTATCTAATCGACGGCCTCCATGGTCGAGAGGTAAGGCTCTCGACTAAGAATCCGAAGGTCGCGGGTTCAAATCCCGGCGTGCGCAAGTAAATTTTAATTAAATAATTTGTGCTGTTTCACAATTAATTAATTAAAAAAATAATGTATAGTATATTTGCGCACGTTCCAGATTGGAAGATACTCTCAGTATCGACCTGGTGAAAGACCACCATTCAGAATTGAAACGTTGCTTGAAATGGCTTTTAGCCGTGTTTGGTGACCAAATCTGAATAGCGAGGCATTTCCCCACTTTCCTTTTCCCCTTCTCCTTCCCCTCCCCAATACCTTCAGCCTCACAACATTTCACAATTGGGGATGCCATAGTCTCACTGCCTCCTGACGGTTGGGAGCAGTTGAGACTCTTGTGCGGTATTCATGTAAAAAAAAAAATGAGGTAGGTACCTTTTTATAAAACGTGACTTTTCGTTAAAGGGCTTATTTATGATAATTAAAAATAAAATAAAAATGTATTAAAATGAATTATAATATAATGTAATTGTTTTTAAAGGTTTTATTTCAAAATCTTACGTCACTAGAAGATATTACATTAATTTGTGTCTTGAACTAATCTCTTGACAATCTATTTAGGATCTTTTTACTATGTCTCACCGGAATTCTGCAGTTAATCAAAAAATCTATAACCCTAAGGAAAAACGTGAGGAATCTTCCTTAAAAAGAACGGGAATAGCGCCCCTAAACTCTAGTTATCATGGGGATGCTGTGTGGAGTGTATTTTAGAGGATAGGAAGGAGTGAACTTGGTTCTTGAAGAGACCCATGTTGTAGGAGGGAGGAAAATCACTGGCCGGCAAATCATTCAACAACGCAAGAACGAGTCATGGAAGCGGCACGGTCTCATGTGGGAAATTTGCACGCAACCGTGTATAAACGTTAGGCGTGTTTCCAGACTGTGCACCGGTACCGAAGGGATCAATGACGCTAGTTCCTCAGAGCATATTCCATTGAAATTCCGGTAGAACAATGACAGCATTCCCACCTGACGTCTGTTCTCCAAAGGTTGCAATCTGTTTGTTGAGATAGGCGAATCTATCAAACGGACCGCCCGTTTCTGCACAGAGTCAAAGGGTTCCCGACCAGAGGTGGCTGATAAATTCTACAATGGGGTACTATAAATGCATTTGCCAAAGGATCTAAAATCCCTAAAATACTGCAAATCACTAAAATACGGGTTTCTCAATGATTTAGTTTAATATCTGCATTTTATGTATGCAAGACGAGTAATTGAGCAGACGATAAAGTTTTCTACATTCGTCACCTTAATTATTATTTTCTTAAATCATTAACGTTAATATTAACAACTCTCAAAATAAAACAGAAACTGAAAAGACACAGAAATGAAAAATATAACGGTAGATAAAAGAAAGCGGCAAAAAACACGATACTTAATTGGAGATGATACTGACAGTTCTTAGAAATCGAAGAAGAATACTATGAGCTTAGTGGATTAGAGTGCAGATCCCGGATAGATCACGAAGCTCTGGGTTCTAGTCCTTGTAGCTACCGCTAACTTTTTATTTTTTTGTTTCTTTTCGGTTCCATGTTTCATTTTGAGAGTTTTTAATATTATCCCCGTAAAAATATATATTACAATCAGGTTTATAAACTTCATAAAGTAAAAAAAAAAAAATGTGTGATGAAAACATGACAATTTTATTTATTTGATTATACGCCCACCTGGGCTTTTGCATGGATGCTATCAAAAATTACAAGAACATATAGTTTCTAAACCATAAAGTTATGGATATTCTTCTTGAAATGTTTAACAGAAACTGTTTAAAATAGAGAAGCAAAACAATATTATAACACAAACCATTATCTCTACATTATTCAATCTATAATATTACATATTGCAGGATTCATCAAAGTGCTGGTATAGATGACGCTTTACTGTATAAATGGAGTCAGCAAATACATCAACAACACCTCCAAACCGGTTCCCCAGATCATACATCGCATTGGTTAATGAATGAGACTGATAGTTGGTTGTGTAAGTGTTGGTGAAAAATGTTACAGTTTGTCTTATGTTCCTCGTCGGTACATTTAATTTAATAGTGTCGAGAATGGCAGGGTTGTCAATTAGGTTGTTAATGATTCTATATAATACAACTAGGTCTGACATAATTCTCCTGTCAGACAGCGTAATCATATGCAACTGATTCATCATACTTACATAATTAATATTTTCAATTGTAATTATGAGTTTAAAATTTTTATACCTCAGAAATTTGTGCTGAACCAGTTCTATATTGTTAGAGTGTACTTTATACAAAGGTGACCAAATAGGTGAATTATACCCTACTTCACATCTAACTAATGAAGTGTAGAGCATTCTCATACAATATAAAGACTTAAATTATATATATTTTTAAATAAAATAAATGCATGTATATAATTATTAAATATTAAATAAATAACCGAATGAATGAGTCATTAGTTGCATACTCCCTGTATCCAACTTCAGGCTCCAAAGATTTAGTGACTACCTTGGTGAAAATAGCCAGGCTAAATAGATGGGCTACTACTAACTCCCGTGTGCGTTTTCCTGTCAACTCCCATGCAACACCAGAAGCGCGAAAGATGCATCGCGGCAAAACACCCCTTCACCGAATGAGGTTTTATGTTACGGCAAGTAGACCAATTCCTACTTCCTCGTAAGTCCCTCGACTGGGAGTAACGTGTGTGAGAAAACACGCATTTCATCCTCTTTTTTAAACCTTTACCTCACTTTGCATATGCTTGTAGAAAGCGTGAGAATATTTTAACCACAATTCTACTTACTTTGCTTACGAGAGGATTTATTAATTTAATATCAATGGTATAAATATACTATAAAACAATAACATGTCACAGTTAACTAAAAATATAAGAATATAGAGTAAATAATTTAAAAATGTATCTATTAAATGTGGCATTAGGTCGTACAATGACATCAGAGAGTATATAAAGAATAAAAGTTCATGAAGGATAAGAAAGTAAAAGATTTGCGTACACATAAAACATAGTAAATTAATATTGATTGAAAAGATATGACAGTATAGCCTTCTTGTACTTACCTTCCGTATAGTTAAATAGATCCGCTACATCTGTTTATCCAGTCCTAACTTCATGTAATCTAGGTACAAGCGAGTGTTTGTAATGCTCAGTCATGATATTGTTACATTTAAAAAGAATTTTGGAACGAGTTGCTCTCGTAGGTATATGAATTTGAATGACGTTTAGGGTGTCAGGGTTTCAGAATTTGTTTAAATTGATTGAATAGTACACAAAGTAGTGTAATTATAATCAAGATTATAATATTCATTTGACATAATGTAAAGGAGCAAAACTCGTCATTGTTATTATCGTAGACTTAACAGGAGATACAGACAAATGATCTTTTCTTATGGATAAGCGGGTAGGTATCTGAGTAGATTTAATATAATAAATGAGAAAAACTTTGTTTGCACCACTGTTTTTAATATATCAATATGTATATGTTTCAAAAGCAAAAAGAAACAATGTGCAATACACGTGTTTATTTATTTATTTTGTTTATTTATTTATATCTATATATATATTTAAAAAAGTATAATGAAGGTGCTTTGTATGATGTTTTATAATATGGAGTGTAAGGTAGGTGTGAAGAGATGATACTGTGAATAGAGTGATATATGTGTCGTAACCACCTTACTAGGAGAACCTGTGCTGAGGTGTTCACGTGGATACGTTTAATGTGGTACAGGTATTGATGTGTATGGATTAGTTTTGTTTTAATGTTTTAGTTTTGCTATATAAATTAGGTAGAATTTGAAGAAAGACGGCTTTTTTTTTATTTTTGTTTTGGTTACAGTAGGCAAATCCTTTAAAAAATAATAAACATGTAATTATAGATACTTTCCTCTAAGTTTGATAATATTAAAGCATATTCCACGGAAAAAGAGAGAAGGGACTATCAAGTAATCATAGTATTTTATGTATTGGGTTATGTTTGGTTTGGTTGTATCATGTTTTGAATAACATGTGTACTTTGTTTTTTTAATCCAGGCTGTGACATGTTTTTTGAGATTAATTGTAGATATTATATTTAAAGTTAGTAGTGGTTTCAGAGTGGTGGGCATGCACTTATAAAGTTTGATTGCGTAATGCTTAAAGTATTTTTGCTCGTGTGAGGTGTGTGTTATCGGGGTATTCAGGGTTTTATTTGTTGAGGATCTGGTTGTTATTGCGGTTTGAGGTTGCATTGGACTATAAAGCTTGTATTGGAAAAGGTGTAATAATACAGATGTTTTATGTTGTTATTAAAAACAGTGATGTAAATATAGTTCTTCTTAATAATGATGCAACAGAATAATTACACGCCTTTAAAAAAAAGCAAATTTAACTAAGAATGGTTTCTTTATGCGTAAGAAATATTCTTCTTATTGTGTTCGTCCAAGTTATTCCGAAATAATATGTATTTTATATGTTATCATTTGAGTACCTTTCAAACAAACTATTTGCAACACATGTATTTATTATTGTATGTATACCAATCGAATTAAATAAAATTATTCTTTGACTACATTTACTATATTTAATATAATTTCTAATTTGCAACAAGTGGAAACGATGAAATTTAAAAAAAGCCCACTCTACGACACACTTAATTGCGGGTTTTAAAAATGACATTATCGATGAAAGTCATAATTTTGTACTTTTTAAAGGTAGTTCGCAGTTATTAAATAATACTTTTAAACTGTTCCCACCTAATTATCAAAAACGGTTAAGAAATCTCAACAGGCTTCATTAAAAACAGGCTCTTCATTATTCCAAGATTTTTATATCTCCTGGCCCTAGGCGATGAAAAATACCTTCGGATAATTCTCGCCTTGAGAATTTTTTAATGATTTTCTTTTGGGATGGATAGGAATTATTAATGGAATTAGTTCTCATTTTTAAAGGCTAATTTGGACGGTGATTAAAAGTCCTTGATTAAAACTATTAAAATATGTACTTAACTTACTTAATTATTTACCTGTCTACACAAACCAAAGAGAAATTTTTATGAACGTTTAAAAAAAATAACTAAATTACGCTTTATTTTTTAAAACGTGTTATTTATATTAACTCCTCACTCCGGATCTCTGAAAAATAATTTCCCTTAGAGCCTATGGAATCTATGGGGATCCTGTGTGAAGGAATATTATAAGGAAAGGAAGGAGAGGAAGTTGTGGGAAGGAACATGTATTAGGGGTACGTAACATCCCTTCCAATGCAGTGCAAGGCGATGCGTCGAGAGAGTCCTGCTGAAGAGGTCAAAGGGTATTTATCAATCCATGGATACATGGATGAGAATACCAGGACAAACTTCATTCCATAAATTCGGGTGCCCCTGCTAAGTCACCAAATGTAGAGAACCACTCGGGGTGACCGACGGCAGAGGTGTTGGTTATCCAATAAATGGTTTCCGGGGTGGCCGTACCCCTACCAGCCTTAAAATGGCTTCATTCAAGCAATTTGGAATAGACAAAACACGAAATTGACAAAATTTAAGGTTTCGACTGAGACATAAAGGGGGATGGCAATAACGGAAAAATAAAAAAAAAGCATTTTTAAAATTCTCGAGAAACATGAGATTATTAAAAATGGCAGTAAATAAATGGGTTGTGGAGGTAAAGATGGTTAGTAAATAGCTCCGGGATTGAGGAAAGGTCACGAGTTCGTGTCTCGGTCGTACACCAATATATTTTTCTTTTCTGTGTTTTTTTGCAGAATTTATATATCTATTTTTAGAATTGTTTTTCCATGTTCGAAGAAATCAATTTGTTTTTCGTATGTTCACCTTTTAACGAAGGCACACTTAACCAGCTCAAATTTCGATGAATTACGAAAATGTATTGAAGTTTTGTATGATTATTGGCAGTATCAATATATTCTTAGAAATGCGGTCAATTGATGGAACAAAGGAACACTTCAGTTCACAAAGGGTTGTTTTTACAAAACATTCATAATGATTAGCCATTCCTTTCTGATTAAATTATTTTCTGATTAAATTATTTTCTGAATGCGACGAAAATAATTCCTGATCAATGTACCAAAAACTACCCCTATTAGTGGAAAACCAAATATTAATAATAAAACATAAAATATGTTTGCTGGAAAAACTCTCAAACTGTGAATATTTTTGTTGCTTCATAATCAGATATTTTGCTTCATCTCATTGCTATGGTTTACATAAGTATATGTTTTGATAATAAATTAAGTCATTCCCTTATTAATAAAATCGATATACCTGAGTGTTTCATATAACACATTTACGACTGAATGCATGTATTTTTTAATTTAAATATATTGTTTTCAGGCCTTCGAAGAGAAATGGTAAAATTACAAAATTAGATCACTTAATCTTAATTTATGTTCACTATTCAAAAACATGTAAAAAATATACACCTACCCTAATTCTCATAATAATGGTGGATATAAAATTGGAATTTTTTTAATTTTTAATTTATTTTTTATTTTATGGCTTTCACCCATTAAGGGCGATATTGGCCATGTTTAATCAGTTTTAATAGTACAGATTGTTCTTAAATTTAGTTACTTTTAAACAGAATATAATATTTTGGCAAATAAAATTGATGCAAATAAGTTATAGTCTAAATATATGTGTTTGTAATCTCCAATGACTTAAATTCAAATGCTATTTTTATTAAAAAAATGTTAATTTGGGGGGAGTTGAGACCTAGAAGGCAGGGAATACTGGTAGGGTGTTCAATTTTAAGTTTTACCAATTCTTGCATAAAGTTTGGAAATTGGTCATTGATAGGACCGAGCTGACTATGTGGAATCTGGCGAGATGAAGTGCTAAGACAAGAAGTGTGACCTAGCCGCATTCGAGTTATGGAGGAAATTAATTTTTTTTGGGATGCATATTCATTAAACCAGGGCTTGACAGGAATAAAAAGGTTGTAATGATGAGTACTGATGACCTTTTGTTAGAGAAGCTATTTTCCATTCGGAGGATCATCGGAGTTTGTATATACTTTAGAATAGGGAAATAGTCTCTAACTGGAATGGGAATATTATTTAACGGACCGTGAACAGTGGTTTCGTTTGCAATGGAATCCGCCAATTCATTTCCAGTAATACCTAGGTGTATCGGAATCCAGGTCCAGACCACTGACACATGTGATAACGAAATCGAATACAGGAGGTCTCTGATAGAGCAGATTAGGGAATCGCTATTTAAATTGATTGGGAATTAACTTATTTTTTAATAGAAAAAAAACTATTCAATTATAACCCAGACAACCCCACAAAAAATACTCAGAAATGAACTTTCTGAAAATCAGAAAACTGTGTGAATATAATGTATGCCTATTAATCTATAAAATAGGATGATACACACGAAAACACAAGACAACATAATAAATTAAACACGAATACAGTAAAGACTGAAAGTGGTAAAAGAAACATAGGCCATGAGTTTATATATACAATCTCCTAACCGATAGTCTGAAAACGGAGAAGCGAGTAAGAAAATATAAAAAACTGTTCAATCTCAAAATAAATTAGTAAAAAAAAAGGAATACAGGAACAATATGGAATATAGGAATAATATGTAAGGTATATAAGTAGTATAATTCAATATTAAGTAATATGATGTATTATATGTATTTAGGTAAAGGTGAATTAATTATATATTTATTTTAACGTAATAAATAATAAAAAAAAAAAATAGTAAGCTAAGCGAATCTAAAAGAATCAGAGCGTTTCTAATATTATGCGATTTGACGAGATGCAGTGCTTCTATGATAGCTCTGCATTCAGCCGAGAAAATGGAGCATTATTTGGAAAGTTTGTGTGGGAGAATCATTTTCGTGTGTGGAACATACTAAAATAATTCTTATTTCGTATGCGCTAATAATGACTTAAAGAAATTAGAATGCGTTAATAAGGCAATCTGGAAAAGCTGCTTATGTTCTGCGCCCATATTATGTGGGTAATACGAAACTACAATAATTACTGTAATAATGTCACGGAGATAGGAATACCATATTACCCGAGATAGACGAGCGCTACATCGGAGTAATATGATTTCGAGATGTGCATGCTGTTCAACTGCTGGTCTACTCATTGATACAAAATAAATCAAAAAAATACTATGAAAAATTAATACGAACAAAATCACGTAAAAATTTATGCTTAGGTACTATAAGGATGCCTATACCCTGTAATAGCGATGCTTATTTCTGAGAGTTATTTATAATAATTTTTAAAATTATGTATTTTAAATAAAACGGTTACTGAAACATGTAGTACGTATACATAGTAAATTAAATGTTTTATATATATTAAAGATAAAATATAATAATATATAGCGTAATATATATACGTCTAAATATTAGAATATTAAAAATTGTTTTTTGAAGCTTTAGCCCATTTCTAATAAGTGATTGGCATGCTTGGAATAAGTATCATTTCGTAAACAGAATTCATGTTCCCTGAGTTAGTGTTTTAAAAAAAATTAATCTATTAAACAAAATAATAGCACCCTGTACGTTACCTTGGCTAACCGTGCTTCCTTATTTTGACTCCTCCTACTCTCCACTCTAAATCACCAGCTCCACTACCCCATCTAACTATATCTAATTACTTTCGTTCTTCTATAATTGAAGTTAGTTAAAGGGCAGTGAATGACAAGAAAGTTAAGAAACCGTTAGCAAATCATTAATATTAAGTTATAAAAGTTCATTGTTAATTAAAGCAGTTTAAAAACAAAATTTCTATAAATTGTTAGATAGTTAGATGCCCGGGAAATACAAAACATATCAATCATCCAAGAAGACAAGATCAACAACTCTTAGTGGAAATATGAAATAGATAAAAACACAAAATATAAACGATAATAGTCGCAACTGGGACTTGAACTCAGATCGATGTCTCTGCCGACTGAACTATTGAGACCTAATTAAATTTCATTCGGTTATTTTCACCGATATCATGTTCCCAAATCGAATTATTAATATTATCTTCAATGAATTTCCATATTATTTTGGCTGCCTCAAATAAGAGTATTTTCATTCAGAGTTGTTGATATTCTCTTCTTCGATGATTAAAATATAATATAATGAGGTTTATAAGCTTCAATAAATTATTACTAATAAATTGAAAAACATTTTAGTCCAGTAACTTCTCTAACACGGAGATCGTAAAATTCAAATTTCAATCAATAAACTTTCCGACTAATTCTTTTAAGTAAGTTGTCTATTTGTTCGGATTTAATCCCATGAAATAAGTAATGTTGTGCTTTTTTTGTGGCAATTATTTCCGCTAATTCGGTAATAGTTGAGATGTGAACTTTTTCCAAGACGTACGCGGAAACGAGTTGAGCGCTTCCTGAATAGCGGCTTTAATGGCTTTTCAAAAAGAGAAAATTTAACATCTTTTTAAAAGTTCTCACTCTTCAATATAGCTGGTAAAGCAGGCACTTAATCAAAATTTCATTAATATAAAAGCATAAAAGAGTAGATGTCCATTATCAGCTCCAATTTATGTTAGAAAATTAGCCAGTAGCCGTGTTCCACGCGTCTTCTTATTATAATATAATAAACAGTAAAATAACGTAATAATACTACCACAACCTATCGCTAAAAGCTCCTGTGAAAGCTAGTGTTGCTACAATTTCTGATTTCTGATTTTCGATTATTCTATAAATAGCCTAACCCCAACACAAATAAAAGTTTTTCTTAATTTTGTTTGAAGAGTTTTAATCACTGTGTACTTTTGTTACTTAATTTTATTACTGGGCTACCAGTTTCGATACATCCGTGTCATTCACTAGCGTTCTTAAAACAAACTTAAATTAAACGAGTACAGAGATAATTAGACATTATTAGGTGAGGGTTAAAAATGGTTAACAAAGTTGATTTACAGGGTGCTATTATTTTGTTTACTAAATTAATTTTATATTTACGAGCCACAAAGTTAATGCTTTTTACAAATATGAAATATTTAATATTTTAATTTATTTTTAAAGCTTCTAAGGCACACATTATAAATATGTAATAATATTTGAATGTTTAAACTTAGTTTTTTCTTTGGCCTGTCTTTGATAAATTAAGTTAATAAAATCTTTCTTAATCGTTAAAAAAAGTTTCAGTGTAGAAAAAAAACGTTTAATAATATTTTAACATTTCGGTCGCTTTATTTTTCTTTGTAATGTTTTTCACATCATACCAATTTTGATTTTATCGATTATATTATTGCAATATACAGTTTTTTTTAATATGAAAACTGAAGAGTTGGGAAGTAGGTGATCATTCAAAATTAGCAATTAAATACGGCTTAACCCATCCCAGCAACATTTTGCTTCTGAATGGTGGTATTTCAATAGGGCGATACTGAGAGTATCTACCACTTTATTTAACTGTCAAAATCACCTGCCTCAACAAATTCCCGATGTGTTGCGCTTAAGTTTGCATTTGCACACGGTTGACAATTGTCACATTGAGAACGGGTCGCTTCTGTGCTGACAGCTCGGCTGTGGAATGATCTGCCGGCCTCTGTTCCTTCCCTCCTACAACATGGGTCTCTTCAAGACCCAAGTTCACTCCTTCCTATCCTCTAAAAGACACTCCACACAGCATCCACAAAGATAATATAGGCCTTGAGGGAAATTAATTCCCCCAGGGCCTCCTGCGTGGAGTTACTGTAAAAAACAGTGTCACTAGCATTGCTTTATTTTGTAGTTTTTAAATTTTTCTCTGGGATTTTCGAAATGATGAAATCATTAAATTTTATCAGAAACTATTTCGATATCAGATTTCGATGATAAGGTACGAAAACTTAGTATAATTACACAATATAGGTAAAAACTGACGAATACAGATTTAAACATAGCGTGCTTTTCTGTGGGAATTATTGAGCGGTCAGTTTTCTGGTAATTATTGATTGGTCATCGTATAAAATTTTTTGTCGTATGAGACTTTTTTGATTATCTAATAGAATGCAGCATCAGGTACGAAATTCTGTGTTAAAGATTAATCGAAAACATAATCTTTTCATATTTATGTATTTTTTTTATTTTTATTAAAAAGTTAGGAGTTATTTTGTACAAACATGTATTTGTTAAATAAATATCAACATGTTTCTAACTGAAAAATATATTATAAGAACAGTATACTATATTTTTAAATGGTAGTTTATAAAATATAACTCAATCGACGGTCTTCGTGGTTGAGTGGTTACGATCCTTGGCTACGAATCCGGAGGTCGCGGATTCCAATCCCGGCGTGCGCAAGTAAATTTTATTGGATTAAATTGTGTTATTTTACAATTAATTGATAAAAAATAATATGTAATATATTTGCGGCAGTGGTAGAGTGGTAGATAATGTCAGTATCGCCCTGGTGGAATACCACCATTCGGAATCGAAACCTTGCTTGAAATGGCTTAAGCCGTATTTTGTGACCGAATCTGAGTATCCAAGTACCCCTCCCCTTCCCTCCTCCCCACCTCCTTCCTCTCTTCAATACCTACAGCATCACAGCAAACCCCAATTGGGGATGCCACAGTCTCGCTGGCTCCAGACGGTTGGGAGGAGTTGGGACTCTTGTGTGGTGTTGCATAATAATAAAAAAAATCGTTTAAAAATTGAAAAATGTGGTACGAAATTATTTTACCTTAATTGAAGAAGTAAATCAAAGTTACAATAATTGTGACAGCTGTTACAGCGTTCCAAACCATTTGCGAAAAATGAAATGGTTTTTTACAAATTTAACACTATAACAATTAATAATATAGTAAACACAATCGTTGCAGCACTGGTAACATTTCTAATTATTCATACTAGGGACGAATATTACATTATACAGAGTAGTACAATGGTTGTAGATGGCGATGAAGACGGGAGATCTCCTACTGGTCTTACGCCTCTGGTGATTCCATTATTGCCTCACAAATGAGATGCTGAATTGATTGTGCATTATATTCCCACAATACGTATCAGGCCCATTCGCACGCCAGCCGCATGAAAACACATACATTATATACTACGTTTTCTGATTGCATCGTGAGAAGGTTTCGGTTCTTTGATTGCAAGATTTCTATTACGTTACGACCGTTTTTGTTAGGATTCGGAATTATTTATCGGCCATTACCGCTGCAATAAACAGGTACTTGGCATGTTCGAGTATCTGATATGAAATTCGTTGATCATTCAAGTACGTGGGTTCGTGTTAAATTATCAACAAGAATAATACGATCGTTAAATAAATATGCGTGCGTTCATCATAATAACTTTCGTAACCTTTCCGTGTTATTTTCAAACGCCTACCTCAAATAATCTCATCTGTCGTTCCGCAGTAATTTCTGGGGAATTTTTGCCGAACTCCGCATTGTGAATATGAATTAATCATTGTGAAAATAGTTTCATTCAATTTAATAACGAGGAGGAATATCTTTTCACTCTAAGTGAAACAATTGCATCCTAACCTAATAAGGATTAAGTTCGATTCACATGTACCAGCGCCGCGCAGTGCAGACACGTAAAGTGGCAGGCACGGCAAAATTAGTTGCTTACATTATCAATGAACACACTCACGCACGGTGTTATGTGAATACTCCCTTCTCTACCGTAAATGCCACTACGTGTCTGCAATTCACGGTGCCAGTAGATGGGAATAGACCTTTATGTTGCGCCGGATCCGCCATACATTCATACTGTGCAAAAACGTAGGCGCAATCTCTGAAAGTGCGCCGAAATTATTCCCCAAATCATTTAAAAATAACCTAGGTTGTCCCATGACATGGAATAATTATGTATTCTATTGTGCTGACAACATTGTAACTCGTCTCTATGTATCCAGGGCGCTGAAGTATACGCAAAGCAATCGTCAAAAAAACCAAAAAAATTGTATTTTGTTATGGAATTTTTTTACAAATTACTCAATAGTTGGTCGAGCGTTTTTGATGAATCATTTTCGTGTGTTTAGGCCGAATACGCCGCATTGCGCAGGCAACAACCAATCAGGATTCCGAACTTTTGTTCCTAGCGGTGAGATGACACAGTTAGAAATGGTCAATATTCCCATCCCTATTAAATTGTCCCGGTGACTTTGCGGTCGCTGGATTTTGGAACTGGTATTGTTTTTGAATAATGCTAAACAAAACTTAAATATTATAAACGAAGTGTCCACTATTGGGAACTGGTTCCAAAAAGTAGCTGGGATAACAACATGTTTCTCTTTATTTTCCTGCAGTTGGAACCGCAGTTTATCGCAGTGAAAGTAACGCTCAATTCATATATCAACCATCTCTAATAAGATATACGAAGCTGGGGTCATTTGTCGAACGATTTTATGGTTTTATATTATACGAAAATGAACTCTGGAGAGAGCTGCTTTAGAGTTAATTAAGAGTTCATTTAGAGTTCATGGAACGACTTTACAATCCCTTTAAGCTAACTGGTATGGTACATATTTTCTACTGGTCTCGCGTTGTACACAATGTTATTATGTCTAAAACAGGCCTCCTTTTATGTATATTTCCCTGTCTTCCACTTGGATCGATCATAAACGTAATGTGCTATGTATCTCATTTTTCTCACAAACTTTATTATCGCCATACGGGAGATGCAAAAATATCATTAGAATTACTCGACATATCAGATTTTTTTCCCTTTATTGCATTCTCTGCGTTCCCGCAGACAAATGACACAATTATTTATAAATCCTTTAAAATTCTTTACCGTTGTATGCCATTACGTTAATATAAAATTATTTGCTATATTTCGTAGAGTTTTTCGGTTTTTATTAGTTAAATAAAGGTGTAATTCGATTATTGTTTGTTGTGACGTTTCATGTCATCCCAGTAACGGTGGACAGTGATGCCGAAACCGTAATTTTTAAAGTTACCTTTGTTTGTAGATATTGTAGGTATTTATCAATAAGAGTAACTTCTCTTATTGATAAATACGATGAATGTGTGTTAGCTACCGCCAGGTCACACTTGCGAAATCTTTTTCCTGCTCATGAGCTCATGTCTTTAAATATTAAATTAACTTTAGACATTTTGATTTGTATTCGTATTATTATAATAACTCTATTATATTGTCTATGACTACTTCTATAGGATTGTCTTTACTTCATAACCTCTTCCTGTCAAGCACTTGTGAATCGATTGTCAACCAGTGTTGTTAATAAATGATATTGCATTTTTAAACGTGTTTTTATTGAATTCCACAATACAATTATTTGATAAATTTATCTGTTCAAGATGTAAGAATTGTTAATCTGAATAAATATCGAGTCTGAAGAATTTTTTTTAGTGCAATTTTGAAAAAAATCGGTCGTTGCGGGGTTGTCAAAGCGTAGAACGGACTTCAAATTTTTTCATCCTTTAATCGACGAAAAAAAAGGAAAAAAGAAAAAGAAAAAAATTCTAAGATCAATTTTTTATTTGACCTTTTTTTACCTTCCATATTTTTGGATAACATTTTGAGTTAGCTTTTTTCTTTACTATGAACGTTACTTAAGTACATGTTCCCTACCATAATAAAAGTATATTAATCATATTGGTAATATTTCACTACCCGTTTCATTGATCTATTGGCTGTTTAGCCAAAGACGTCATATTAAAAATCACCGACTTTGTCGCTTTAGCTATTTTTCTCTTTCAAAAGTTGAAGATTTGTCACATTAGTTAGTAATGCCTGCCACGATTTACAATTAATTCGGCTAATAAATCAATTAAAATACATTTAACGTAATTTTGCTAATGGCGCTTAGATCTAGCATTTCAAAGAGGTTTATCAGAAAGCCCCAACTAATACATAGAATTCCGGATTCCGTAGGGGTATGTGTCTAGACTGCCTAGTCGGGAGTTCGAAAAAACCAAAAAAAATAAATTATAATATTATACTTCATTACGAAAAAAAAAATATATTCAGGAAAATATTCTTAACAATGTTATCGAACCGATTACAGCCAAATTATTTTTTCTCTATGTGATGTAGATTCACTAGTTTACCGCTTGTACCACTAGTTTCCGGACACCGTGTATATGTATCTACTTATTTAATAGTTAGCACCCAAAAATAACACCTTGCCGGCCTCTAAGTCAAGAAATAATATGAATGATTTATCTGTAAATTCTATATGGATAATTAAGAAATTGTACAAGGTTTCAAATGACAATAATCCTCAGAGCGTAATCTCTTAAATTTTATACGAAATACGCAGGTATCGGAATTTTAGGTAAAACATTCAAAATTGATTTCACTGCACATATTTTCAGATATTTTGGGATGTATTTCATAGAATTTAAATATTTGTATTTTGAAACCTTATGCATTTTCCTAACACCCGCATTGACTTTACAGATAAATCATTTATGGTATTGCTTGAGTTAGCAACCTGCAAAGTGATGTTTATGGCAATTTATGAGTGCTGGCTTATAAAGGCTGTATTTAAAAATAAGTAAGCGGTGCTCGGTGTCCACGGATTACTCTTTCAAAAAGATTTATATGTTGTCAGTCAGAAGAAAAAAATCCCAGTCAAAATCTCCATCTTCTTTTTCGCTGAAAATTAAATTACAACTCACTGTTGCGAAAGGTACTTTTTTTGCAGGTAAAAATCTCGTCCTTTGTAAATGATTGCGCGATGTGTATTTTTCGAATACATTTATTATTCACAAAATTAAGGGAATGTGGAGTGCTGAAAAACGCAAGCTAAGAGAAGTCACACGAATAAGGTTTGATTTGATCACTGCACTCTGCGTATACCCTTATTGACAAAATTACGTGAATGCCGTAAAATGAAACGAAAATAAGTCAAGCGGATACCGTTTGATTTAATCAGAGAGCTCTGTGTATTATTTGAATGCATCCCTTATTTACTAAATTAGCTAAGGGCTGTAGAACGCAACTTAAAAACTAGTCACACGGAAAAGGTTTGTAGCGTTACCAATTACGCTTCTGGATTATCGGCTCTGCAGAGCAGACCTCCTTCATTAACCCCCCGTGCATCCCTATCTGTACATTAAGGGCCAGTTTTATAAACGAACTACCGAATTTCTGTAACGTAACGAACCATTTCATTAACGGACCGTTATTCATCCGTTTTTTAACTTGAATAATTGCCATTTTCTTGTCATCACTTTCACTGCTCGATACAGATTCCTTTTTATAAATGCAAATTACATATTATATTTTTAATTAAAGTAGTTCACGGTTTTAACAACTTACAGCTGTCAAACGACCGGTAATCTGACGAACGTGATTGTAAACAATATCGTATACGACCGAGCTAGACAACTCAAACTTAATGGTGAATGTGCTATTTTGGAGCCTTTAATAGCTGCAAAGATATAATTGTATAACCTTGAACGTTGTACCACAACCGCATCCGCAAAATTAGATTTCGTGGCTACCGAGAAAGGCGCAATAGGAAATAAAAACATTTGACGAGAAGATCTTCTGCTGTCACGGTGACCTGAGTTCTGACCTCCACGGAGCAGATCCGGTGCATCATGCGGCCCACGGACGTGCCCGACAAGGCTGCTCTGCGACCTGCTGTGGCCCGACCCCGACAAGGATACCACCGGCTGGGGCGAGAAATAGACGACACGCTGATGTGCTTTTTCCAGATCCTGAAGCCGGCCGACGAGCGCCACCTGGCGTACGGGCAGACCAACACCAAGCGTCCCGTCACCAACAAAGACAAAGAAGATTGGAAGAAAGGATCAGTATTTAAGCCCAAGCCGTATTTAATTATGATAATCTAACTGCATCTCTTTATATGGTCTATAAATAATCTGTAATGATAGCGTCCAAAAAAAAAAATATATAGGAATAATGTAAGAATAGGAAGTAAGATTTGTACAGCGCCCTTGAGGTGATTTTTCACAAAAACGGCGCTATAAAAATCATCCGATTATTATTATTATTATTAAAACGGTGAAATCGGGCGGTAGACCAAATATCGGTTAAAAATGGTATCAAGCGTTATGAACGGATGGTTATAAAACCGACCCTAAGCCAGCCATAAAGCACTTTCTTGCTGCTCCTCCCATGTCTCAGTTTGCTTCCCCGATACCTAATAACGGCTAGGGCGGATCTGCTTGACGCGTGTCGCAGGTTTTAGCCAATATTGACCCTGTTAATGCATCGGTACATGAGTACACGTGTTCCCCGAATAGCCATTTGAATTTCCCCATTCGAAGTTTATAAAGAGATTTTTTTTACAAAAAAAGCCTGATGAGCTTTTAAAGAGTATGATAAATTTAAACATTGAAGAAGATAATTTTAACACATCCCAAATGAACCACGAAACCGAAAAAACAACAGGAAATAAAAAGATTTCAGTCGCATCTGGGACTCGAACCCAGGACCTCTACCTATCCGGGGTAACCGCTTAACCAACTTAGCTAATGAGACCAGTTTAATTTACGCCATCTACACCGATATCATACTTCAAGTTCAAGACTTGTTAATATTATCCTCCATTTTTTTAAAGTCCCATATTATTGGCTGCTATCCTTATGATGATCGCAAAGTTCTAGGAATAGAGTCTCGAATATACCTACCCGATTTTTATTCATATGAGACATCTATTGACTTATTTTAGAAGTCTGGAAAGAAAATATTCAATTTATTTTTTATTATTAAGACTGAAATCTTTTTATTTTCTGTTGTTTTTTCGGTTTCGTGGTTCATTTGGGATGTGTTAAAATTATCTTCTTCAATGATTAAATATTACAATGAGGTTTACAAACTTCAATAAGTTATAAAAAATCAATTGAGTATGATAAATCTTCACTGCTGGAACAATATTCGTAACAAAACACATATCAGAAAAAGTTATTTCTGCGACTGGGCTTTGAAAGCCAAGATCTTGAATGAATTTGGTTTTCGAGGCAACTTAGAGACCTAATGTGATCATTATTATAGATGGATTCCAATAAATACACAACATTTAATTATAAATGACATGATATCCGTAAGGGGAAAATATCTTTTTTTTAAATGTGAATATCGCACAAAAGTCCCAACCGTCCGAAACCAGTGGGAGGATAACATGTTGTAAAGCGGAAAGGAGTGGGAAAGGGAAGGAGATGTGGAAGAGGAATGTTGGGAAGTACCTGGCTGTTCAGATCTGGTCACCAAAACGCGAAAAGCAATTTCAAGCAACCTGACGATTCTGAATGGTGGTCTTTTTCCAGGGAGATACTGAGAGTATCGCGTATTATAAACTTGAAATTTTAGAAAGGAGAAGAAACAGTGTAAATAAGAAATTAAATTATACGAATAATCAAAAACAAAAATCTTGAATAACCCTTCATTTAATTAGTTCCCATCGTAACCACGCTCTCTAACTTCATCTACCTCTCTCACCCTTCTCTTCTAATCCTCTCCTACAATATAATATGTAAACCCATATTCGTAATTTAGTTTTATATAAACTCCGAAGAGGTGAACGTAGTTCATGACAGACGTGGGTTTTATTACAACAATAAAGTGGTTAAAACAAAGTTTTAAATTAAAATGATTTGTTTGGAAAATGTAATCACGAAAATTATAAGAAATGCCACAGTTTTTCTACTTCAACACAGTGGCGTGCAGTCCATAATGACATAAAAGCTGTTCCTACCATAAAAAAACGAAACATTGAAGAAAATAATGGGTTTCTGATTAAGATTTTTTTTTATAAATTAATTAAAAATTACATTGTAATCAATATTTTATTAATATGTGCATATCAACATATTTCCTCCTCAGGAATATACGGATTACTAAGAAATAATAATGTCATGAATAGAATTAACAGAAAAAGAACTGACTAGTATTCTTAAAACAACGCCATAGAAATTATTAGAAATACCCTACCCAAACCTTGAAGTTGAAATATAGAAGTAACTGAAATCCACTTATTCAACACCTAGTTCGCCCCAGCACAGGATCTCCCAGTGAAGAGGAGTATAAAAAAAATTCTTTAACAAATATGTAATTTTTTATATTTATACTTAAAATGTCAAAATTATGTAGAAATTAATAAAAAAAAATATGTAATAACGTATTTCTCTAAATGAGATAAAATGGTCAATACCAAACATTGCAAGAAAAATATTTTTTAAGTTGTGTTTCATAAAAACAAGAACTAGGCTTTTTCGTATTTTTGAAATGCATCGTAAATATAATAAAAACATCATACTTTGCGGTGAAACTATTTTCCATAGGAAATCCAGTAAGTGATATTGTTGGTACCATTTCCCTGTGCGCGTTGAAATCGTTCAGCGTTCAGTTATTCAAAACGCTTCAATGGGAATTTTCGTAATAATAAAGTTTCCTTTCTATGAGGGTTTCCTCCTTTGCATTTACCCATGCAAACGCTGGTTGTTTGGAACTCCTCGAAGTGAAAGACGTTAACTTAATGTAAGCAAAAAATACCATTACGTTTCCGACTGCTACAATCGCGCGTAGGCGTTAAATAAAACTGTCTATGAAAAAGCGATCCAATTATTGAAAAGCGTTTTTCAATACGGAATATTGTTTTAAACTGCCTGAACCACCTAAATATGAAATTGTATCAATTTTTAAAATGATTTTATGTACTTACGATAACAACAAAGGTAGAATATTGTTCCACAGAAGACAGGACAATACTGTCCTGTCCCAGCTCCGTCAACAGCCTCGATCTCGCAAGACAGGACAGTGGGACAATACAACAATTTGACCATAGTTCAATGGATACACGACGAAGCGCGTTATGAGCGAGTTCGCCAAAAATTATTATTCGTTTTATTCCAGTATGTATTGGCATTGCTGGAGGACGAACTAAATAATAAAAAGAAAAAAAAAACTGTGGATTAGGAATTGGATGAGATGCAGATTCTACCAGGATTGTCCGCAATGATCCTTAAATAATTAGAAGAAGAAGATCCTTGGGAGTATAAATTGTGTATGAAAATGTCACCAGAGCACTTTGAATTAATTTTTTTTTAAATCTCTTGAAAAAATGTGCGGGAGCGACACAAAGCGCAGTAGCTATTTAATTATCTCACTGTTCTGTCCGTGCGCGTTCACATGCAGACAATGCGGGCGCGCGTGGTAGTGGGGTAAGCCACTGTCATGCGGAGATATCCTGCTCGTCTATCTCTAGTACAATGTGTTCGTCCGTTGTCCTGTCCTCCAAACTTCTGTTCATGGCTAGGACAATAGGTCCGGAGCTGGGACAAGACAGTATTGTCCGGTCCTCGCGTAAACTAGGCATAAGGCAGTGAAATACGTTCACTGATTAGGGTTATTAGCAGGGACCTGAAAAATTCGCATTATTTTTTTTAAATTTCGGTGAAAGTGGTGTTATTTTGTCGGTAAAATTTGTGTTATTTTGGTGAAATTCGTATTATATTTGGCAAGAAAAGTCGTGTTATGTTTGCTTTTTTGTATTTTGCAATAAAAGTGGTCAATTTTATGTGTTTGTTTTCTAAATATATATTTTTTTTACTTCTTATTTTAACTTAACTTAACTTTAAATTTCTTTTGTAAATAGAAAAAAACAATTATAATACGTGGCGTTTTCGACATGAAGTTAGCTCCGTTTGATTTTATGGCTATTCAAGCTTGTAATAATACATTCTTATTTCAGAATATCGCCTGAAAAATATCAAAATTAGAGGTTATTTATCCGAAAGTTGCTAATTTCGCGTTATTCGTGTAAAAATGGAAAAAAATTCTCGTAAAAATTCGAGCTATCGCTAACGCAAAACTTTCAGGTCTCTAGTTATGAGTTACATCAAATGATTTTGTCGATTTCGGGTCCCAGCTTTACCTACAGGTAGGCAGAGGATGGACCTCCTTCCTTGATTCCTCCATGATTCATCCATGTTTATAGTATCTCCACAAAAATACAAAATTTTAAGACACGACCCGAATGATATATATTTGATTACCTTGATTGCGCCATGTCTTCCTCGTTTCGAGACATTCTCAATATTTTCTTCCATCCACTTGCACGTCGTATGTTTTTTGTAATGTAAAATACATAGTTAGTAAATTGAGATAATGTTAGTTGGAAATTTACTGTTCTAATATTGATTATAGCATACGCGAAACAGATAGGCGAAACATTTTTTAACAAAAGGCTGCCGAGATGCCGCAAACCAATTGGTTTATTTCATATGATATCTTATTTATTTATTCTTAAATTTAGTTATGAAAACATAAACATTAGCCACCCATCTCACTAGGACAATCCTGTGTTGAGATGAGCGGCTTTACATAACATTAGCCACCCATCTCACCAGGACAATCCTCTGTTGAGATGAGCGGCAACACAATTTAATAATAATCCGTAAATTTCAATAAGCAAACAATAATACATAATTTTTTTTTTATTATTAAATATTAATAAGGTAGATAATAGTAAATAAATAAAGATCAGATAGTAATAATTAAATAATAATAGTAAAATAATAATGATCAGTAAATAGTAATAAGCATGTAATAATATACATTAAATATTAAGTAAATACTGATAAGTAAATATTAACAAGTACATAATAATAAAAATAGGTAAATATTAATAAGTAAATAAAATTTTGTGAATAAAATTATATAAATAGTAATAAGTACATAATTATAAAAATAAAAATAGGTAAATCGTAATATCTAAATAAAAGTAAAAATAGGGAAATAGTAATAGTAATAGTAATTAAATAGTAATATGTAAATAAAAATATGCAAATGGTAGTATGTAAATAGAAATATGTAGGTAAAAAAGAAGAAAAAAAAGTAAATAGTAATAAGTAGATAATAATAAGAAAATAATAATGATAATATCGAGCACATACGAGTATAGTTATTATTCTTATCAATCCAATTGTTTCGTTTTTATTCCATCAGCTGTGAATTAGTCTATACATAATTAGTAGAGATCGCAAAATTTCGCATTCGCAACAACTCAACCTTTGTCACTTTAACGCGAAAAACGCGAATTTTCCCAATTTCATCTGAGTAACGTGAAATTCTCAATTTTCGGGTAAATAACGCGAATTTTCGTTTATTTCTGGTATACCAAAATAAAATAAAAGGTAATATTTCTAATATAGTAAAGGTTCTAAATACTTAATAATTTTAATGGTATTGATAACTTTTAATTATTTTTGTGTTTAATTCGTAGAACTCCATTTACTTTTTTTTTCAACATTTAATGTAATTCAAATTTAATAATGTTATTATTAAGTTCTACAAGTATTTTTAGGTTTTTATTATTATGACAGCTTTAAAAAAGAAATAACAAAATATAAAGCGTATAAATAAATAACCACTTTTGATACCACCTGGAGAAATGACGGGAATTTCTTAAGAAGAAACACAAATTTCCTTTAAAATAATGCGAATTTCACCACAAATAACTCAAATTTCAATGTAAAATAAGTCGAATATTTCGGGTCCCTAATTATAAGCATTATTATTAAAACTTGTACACATTGTTGAACTTACGTAGGCCCTGCATTATTTCCGACCCCGTCACTGCTATATTGAAAGGTCGCATCACACATACGCCTCAGGGAACTTATTTCCGCTTCAAAAGAGAAGAAAATTTAAATTTACAGCCCAGGAACTTTGCACCTCGGGTAAAACACAGTTAAAGTCAATGAAAAGTTCCCCTTTTGTGTTTATACATGCAAATGAACAGTAGAAGGTTTCGCTTTGAGATTCAACTCTATAAAATAAGTGTATGTTTGTGATCGATATGAAGAAGACGTGTACGTCGATTACATTGTGGATATCATTTAGACAGTAGTATTATTCAGTACTTGGATATTATTGAATAACGTAGTGCCATTGAAGTAACTTAAGCACCGTTCGTGGTTTGTTGCTGAATGCATAATTTGTAGCACAGCTTGATTTTCCCACAGAAATACATATTTCATTGAAACAGTGTGACAATAATTCCATCATGAAAAATACCAATATCGAATCAAGCTGAAATCGAAGTAGCAAAAGTGCCCCCGAGTCATGAAATTTGAACAGTTTTCAGGTCTGAAATTTCTACAATAACAATAACAATATTTTCAGACCTCATATCTCCATAGATTATGATTTCAGTCATAATCTATGGAGCTTTTAAAAGTAGTTTTAAGTGCGAAATATAACACTAGATGACGATTTGCTAGTTCGTAAATATAAATTGTTCAGCAAGAAAAATATTTATAAGTTACCTCAACCTCTGGCGAATCTCGAACTTGTCAGTGTAATAATTATTTTCAACTCAATTCTGAAGAAATATTAAATTGAATTAGATAGGTACTAAAGAACTTTCAAGAGGAAACCCCAATAGAACTTTTCATAAGCATTTTTTCAATTTATCTTTCTTTTCTACGCATCCTACTCACCCATCGTCTTCCTTTTATATTCTACTTATATTACTTCTTTTTATAATCAAATTATATATCCTCTCCCAAAAATACTTTGTTAACAATATTTGTGTATGGTTTTTTGTACTTAATTCTGTAGAAATTCTATTTATAAAAAAAAATATTGAATCCAATTTTTGTTGCCGTATTTTTGGTTCTGCTTGATGTACATTATTTTTAATACTCCATACAAACTGGGATAAATAGTTAAAAATAAGTAACAAATGCTTACAAATTATTTTTAATCATTGAAGATAATATTAACAAATCTCAAATGAAATATGAAACAAAAAAATTTAAAGGTAACGGTTGAATCCGGGATTCGAACTTGGGACCTCTTCGTTTATCCGGGATCTTTTCTCTAATCAATTGAGCTAATGTCATCTCATTTTTTTCCATCAATTTTATCTATATAATACTTCAATTTAAGCACTGTTAATATCATGTTCCATTATTCCCAACATGTTTTTGGCTGCTATCTTTCTATATTGACTGTAAGATTCTACCCGAATTTATTTAAATCTAGATAGTGTCTCGGATATAACTAACCGATTTTAATATATATGGGACATATCTATTTACATTTTTACAAGTATAGTATTGATGTTATTATTTTATTGGAATAATTTATTGAACCTTAGGAACCTCGTTGTAATATTTTTAAACATTGAAGATAATATTAACAAATCTCATACGAAATGTTAAAGATAAAAATGAAAAAGACACAGAATCAGAAAAGATACACTGTGTCTTATCTGTTTCATATTTTGCGAGAACCTTTTTTCTGTTGCATATTTTGCGAGAAAGAGACGATTACTCATATGTTGAAATTGAACAAACCATACACATTTCTACATTAGAAAAGCGTAGGAAAGAGTTTGATCTTTTTTGCATTTTTAAAATAATTAATTGTATTATTGACTCACCTTCTTTGTTGCAACACATTCAGTTCAACATTCCAAGCCGTAGACTCAGAAACGATGAATTTCCTTTCCTCAATATACTCTATTATTTATGGGTACCATTCTCTACTGTCCATAATGTCGATATTTATTAACTCTAGCCAGGGCCTTGACATTTTTGGTACCAGTCTGAATGATTTTATCTGAATTAGAACTCGAAGATTATCATTTAGAATGTCTAAAATCATGGAGTCTACTAACACTATGTTCAGGCTTTGACTTGAATGTTCTCTCAAATGTATATTTTTGTCCTCTTTTTGTCATTGCTTTATACTCGTATCATGTACATGTTGTTCTTTTTCTGCAGTCCTTGTTTACATCATTTCGTGTTATGTAATTTGTGTAATTGGACATTGGTCCGTAAATAAAAAAAATAAATTATTTGAGTTAAATATGATTTTTCTAATTAAAAAATCTTTGTAACTATCTTCCACTTGTTTATTTCAGACCGGACCGGTTTCACCCTCTGAGTTTTGTTAATATTATATTCAATAATTAAAAATATATTTATATATTACGATGAGGTTTATAAGTTTCAATTAGTTATTCAAATAAAAATTTTAAATTTTTTTTTTCAAAAATAGGTTGAGTAAATGTGAAACAATTATTAAGATGGCATTATTCTGAATGCGGATACTTAACGAGATGAGAGTTTATCTTTACTTTGAGCTCAGATAAGCTGTCGATCATTGGTAAATGTAAGTTGGGGTTGTTCATGAATGTGGGTTGTTACAAACTCGGTTCCTGAAATTTGTTTTACCCACCGATCGACCAGTTGTTCGGGGTTACTTATATATATTTGCAATACACAGTTCCAACAGGAAATGTAATATTTTTTCAGGTATCACCTAAATCATCTAATATAGATGGATCCTTTACGACTCATGGATTCGCCTATCTTAACAAACGGATTGCAATCTTTGGAGCACAGATGTCAGGTGGGAATGCTGTCCCTATTTTACCGTTATTTTAATGGAAGATGCTCTGAGGAACTAGCGCCATTGATTCCTTCATCACCGGCGCAAAACACGTCAAACGCGCGCCCGACATTTGCACACGGTTAATATTTGTCACATGAGAACGGGTCGCTTCTACTACTCGTTCTTGTGTGCAACAGTTCGGCTGTGGAATGATTTTCCGGCCTTTGTATTTCCTCCCTCCTACAACATAAGTTCACTCCTTCAATCCTCTTAAAGACTTTCCATACAGCATCCCCAAAGATGATATAGGTCGTAACGGAAATTATTTCCTTCATGGCCTCCTGTGTTGAGTTGTTGTAAAAATTTAAAAAAGGCAAATAAAAAAAAAAATTATTAAAAAATATAAAAAAAAGGTTTTGATATTTTTGGAAAAAATATATGTTGTTAGTTTGGTAATGCCTGCAAAGGACTAAATGATTATCACACATCACGTAAATAGTCTCAATTACATTTACATGATGCGCGCTACCTTCCACATGAATGGTTTGCCCGACACTAAGCCTACCAACTTTAGGGTAGGATGGTCGAACCTTTGGACACGGTGGCTTTAGTCAGGATCGGGCATAAGAATGACTTACTTTAATTTCTTAATGACTTACTTTCACAAAAACCAGTAATTAAAATAGACTATAAAAATCGTTTTTATGTCCTTCAGAACTCATATATAAAGATTGTAAGGTAAGAATATAAAAACGCTCGGTTCTTGTACCACGCAACTTACAAATATGTAAAGAAGGTGTTTTAAATTAAACTGAACCATTCAGAACTAGAAAAAATCTTTGACAAAAGCACATGTTACCGATTTCGATATGTAAAAAAAACTCTTGAGTCAACAAAACTACAAATACCTAGCAATAACATTCATTAATAAATTGCCGGAAATGGTAAGATTCGCTAATAATAATTTTATAGAATTCAAAACGTAATTAAAAAATTACACTGAAATTTAAACAAAAATGAAATATACAATAATAACAAAAAAAACTACGAAGTATACCAGTTAAATATATAACAATCAGTACTTGTACCAAAATTCAAAATCCGTTTCCCTCCCACCTTCAGAGGATGTGTTCCAATCTTAAAAAAATCAGGGCTCCTCGGTATAGTGGTCGCACAGGCTAGTAGTAGACAGGAGCTAGGATGATACATTCCTATCGTATGGGATCGTATGTAGTTGGTTGGGGCAAATGTGACGATGGGGAAATTGGGTCAAATGAATATCCTTCATGATATTTTTTAAAACAGTTCGATCTTCAACGTTAAAAAATCCATCTTTCAAACTATCAACGATAATAAAGAATTTCATCTAGTCCATGAAAGATGGATCTAATTCTACTTAGCTGGAATTTTTGAAAACATCAGCTATTTCTGATGAATTAATGTAAGAGCTTCATTTGACACCCCACTGCCGCACTTACCCCAGAGGACTTTAATGTTAATAGCAAGCTTATTTCCTGTTAAATACGTATACATTTTCGAAATTATAATAATAATAATAATAGGATTATTTTTATAGCGCCGTTTTTGTGAAAAATCACCTCAAGGGCGCTGTACAAACATTACTTCATATTCTTTATCTAATTATGTACAAACAGATAATGTTAATAATAGATATTAACATTTTTTATTTATTTTTTACACTTTTAGTTATTTACAGTGTTGCGGGCTGTGGACGCATTTGCGCAGCGATGCGAGAATTTTTTAATCTTTTTCTGTAAGTGAGTTTAGGTAAGCACTAACCGGCTAGCCTAGCTAAGCAATTTATGGGTGCATTTGTTCAATTTATGGATATGATAGTCTGAAAAGATGAGTTTTAAGTTTAATTCTGAATTCTGTCGAGTCTTTGATAATTCTTAAGTCGTGCAGCAGTTCATTCCAGGCTTTAGGTTATAATACATGAATGACCTATATTGCTGCATATCTGTTTATAAAATATAATCATCGGAGGGTGGCGAGTGCTCTTGAAAATTAATTAAAATACAAGCGGTTAAAAAACAAGACGTAAATGTCTTAGGCACCTATTCATCGGTAATCTTCTTAAAATCTTTCCTCGGGAAGTGAGCGCAAACAAGGGGGAGGAGAGATGAATTTGTTTTTACACTTCCTCGGGCGCAAACAATAGCCGTCCCGGGAAAACTTTTAGGGGGAGCAGAGAGCATCCTTTCTTGTTAATTCCGTCTTGAAAAGGTAAATATTTGCCTCTTATAATGGAGATCGGTGAGTGTTCCAATACACTTATTAGCTGTGAAATAATTTTTCCATGAAATTTTAATATATACATAGTCACAGAGAAAATTAAAATCATTTCTTCAAAAGATTGGTATTCACTTTGTGGCGTCATTGTTAATTATTTACAATTAGACAAATTCGAAATTTTATAAATCGAAAAAACGTTAATAGTGAATGAATTTTTGAAATAGTTATCTCTTTAATTAATTTTCATATTAATATTAACATTAAAAAAAAAACTTTATTTTTATTTTTATTTCCAATAGAAATTTGTTATTCAATGTTTTATAATAATTTTTGATTAATTACATACCTACTTTAATCAATTTTTGTTTATGTTTATAATTTGTCTATTCTTACATTATTGTGTTCTATCTTGATCATTTGTCTATACTTGATATTATTATTTTTTAACTAACTAACCATCTCGCCATTTCCCCGCAGGGGTATGCAGAGAGGACGGACCGCCAAACAACTCGATCTAGGCAAACACTTCTTGCTTCATTCACATTCATAGACGGTCTCATATATTCTCTTCTGTTATTCCGACTTCTAACATGGCCCGACTCAAGTATTTGATTAACTTGATCGTGCCATATCTTCCTCGGACGTCCCCGCCTTCGACATTCGCGTCATATATTCTCCTTACACCGCTTTCTTCGTTCATTCGCTCTACATGCCTTTCTTAGTATTCTATATATTGCTGATGATGAAAGCATCGCTTTCGAAACACGTAGATATGTGAAAGTTGGAATAAAGTTGTGAATACAAAGTAATTTTTAATTCATTTAATTAAATTATTATCGTTTATGTAACTTTTATACGAACTTGGTCTACGGACGCATTTTATCATTTAAGCCTTTACAGAAATAAATTGTTTTTTTCCTTACATTGTCATGAATATTTTGTTAGCGAAACGTGCGTAAGTATTGCGTTTTATTTCAAATAATCTTTATAAAATGATATTATGACACCCTTTTCTAGAGTAGGCTTATGGTGTAAGAATATTGTAGAATTTTATGTTTACCACTATTGTTCCTAAAACCCAAGGATTATCGAAACAACATGTTTGTGTATCCACGGATAAAGGTACAACGAGCACACTGTTAGAATTCATCTAGAAACCGCTTTCCATAACATAACATGGTAATATTATTGCGTGGTGTGACCTACATCATAGTATTATATGGGTCACACACAGTATCGTAGTTATACTTGCGGACAACTCCGGGTAAACTTTTATTCTTGGCCTCATCCCACATGACGCTTAGATGGTTTGGGCATGTAGAACGAATGGACGAAGAAAGTAGTGTAATAAGAGTACATGACGCGAATAAAAATGGAATAAGAAGCCAGGGAAGCCCGAGGAAGACATGGCATGATCAAGTGAATCAAATACTTGAGTCGGGCCATGTCAGAAGTCGGAATAATAGAAAATTATGTATGAGACGATGTATAAATGTGAATGAAGCAGAAGTGTATGTCAAGATCGAGTTGTTTGGAGGTCCGTTGTTTCTGTATATCTCTGCGAGGAAACAACGTGATGGTTAGTTATTTAGTTACATAATTTTATTTTTTACTAGCCATGAGAAATACCTAAATATTTACCAGTCAAATTCCGCAGGTGAATATTATTCATGGTGTCGTTCTCATACTATACACGGGTTACATTAATTCCAAGAATGGCAACTGGGAATCGAACTCATATCTTCTAGTCTTTCTGGGACTGACATCTCTATTAATTGAGCTATTTATTTTCTGTGTGTTTTTCTGTTTCATATTTCACTGAGATTTGTTAATATTATCTTTTTCAATGATTAAATAATATTATATGTCCCATATAAATAAAAATCGTATAGCCGAGACATTATCTGGGTTACACATATATCCGAGTAGAACTTTGCAACAATACAAAAAGATAACAGCCAAAAATATGAGGACCAATTGAGGATAATATTGATTATTCTTAAATTACAATATTACGATACCGATAAAAATGACGGAAAAATAATTACGTCTCAATAGCTCAAATGGTAGAGACGCCAGTCCCGGTAAGATTAAAGGATCTGGGTTCAATTCCCAGTTGCGACTGTAACTTTAAAGAAAATATTTTTCTGTTTCATATTTCATCGCGATTTATTAATATTATCTCCTCCAATGATTAAATATTACGATGAGGTTTATAAGCTTCAACGAGTTATTTCAATAAATGTAAATTAATTCATGAATAATCTTCTAGATATCTGACGCGTGTCCCAAGACCTTTGCCCAAGCAAGCCGAGTATTCGCTGCGCTACTGGATAGACACGAGGGCTTAAAATATCAACATCCTCAAATTGGAGAGACTGTTTTTATTGTGCCAACATGTTTTTTCTTCTATTTGTTACTACAACCCAATTCGAAGTTTGTGGTGTTCTCGTGTTCCTTAAAGCTTGCTGAGCACAAGAAATCACAATAATCCCGCTGAAACTAAATGCTTAAGAAAGATTACATCGTGCTATGTTCGGTATCCAATCAAATTTCTTTTTTAACTTTTTCCAGAAGATACATAAATCCAATTTAAACTTTTCCCCTCCGATATTATACCAAATACGAGTATCATGTACGTTCTCTTAAAAAAACTTTTTGTAATTTGGGATTATTTTGAGCAAGGATCGCTCTTTGTGATTCCGCGGAAGAATCCTCTATTGTCATTCAGTCAATACACATATTTCCTTCATCTTCTTCTTCCTTCACGTTATTCTTCCTTCTTCTTCTTGCCCTCTTCTTTTTGCTGTATCGGATATTTTAAATAAAAAAAGGTAGGACATGAAAAGCAAACGTGATCCATCAAAATTCACATTCAATGGATGTTTCTTTCCCCGGTAGCTATTTAGAGGCAGAACGACAAAAAGTTACTGTACTTAATCATTATCATTTCGTTTCTTTTCAATCACTATAACAATGGCAAAGTTTTTTTATTTCTCAAAAAATTAATGTACCTATAAATTATTGTAATAGAAGATATTTATTTTTTATTATCGTGTAAATGTGATGAAAAATATATTTTCTCAGACAGGGTGTTCGGAGGTAAAGTGCAGTAACTTCTATATAAGGTGATTCTATATCGAGTGGAAATAGGTAAAACCTTTAAACTAAAAAAAATGAAAACTTTTCAGAAGACAATAAAAACGAATATTTTGTTAATAAAATTAATAAGAAATATTTTGTCTAGGTACCCCACTGTTATAAATATCAACATGTTTCGGTAGCGAAACTTCCCTGATATTGCTTAGTGTGTATCCTGATCAGGGATATACGAGTATGTCATTGTTTTAATGTGCATGTATGATATATACTATGTAGAATATTAGGTTAGGTTAGTTAGTGTAAAGCGCACTTGAGGTGAACTTTTACAAAACTGCGCTATAGAAATGAACTCTTATTATTATCATTATTAGTGACGCTTCGTTACCAAAACATGTTGATGTTTATATATTAAACAGTGGTGTGCACAAAATATTTCTTGAATAAATAAAATAAACTTTTTAATTTTATTCCACTTTATTTTTTACCGTGACCGGTTTCAGTCTGTGACGGCTATCTTCAGACTGGTACAATTAATTCTTAAACTATCGTTTACATACAGTTTTGGATGTCAGGGGTAACAAGCCACGATTTTACTTAGATTATATTTTTCAGTACTGTTATAGAATGATTTTACCTAACTTGACTTGTATGGTATTTTAAATTTATTCATAATATTACTTCATATATCAATCTGGTTTCAAAAATCATTTTTAGTATCGGTTACAGTTGTTTTAATTGTATAGATGATTTTTAAATGATTTATATAATAAAAGGTAGTTTAAAAAGTGTCTTTTATTTAATCATGACAACGGAATTCCACCATGCAAAATTAGATATATTAAAATATTTTTTATTAATTTTATTAATAATGACGCCACAAAGTAATTATACGTTACTGCTCGTAAAACTAATTTAAAATGATAATTTTTATATGGGAGTGAGTTTTTTTCTGAAGTGATAAAATATTGCGTTTCTATTCATAATACTATGAGATATGAGGTTTGACTCAATTCACCGATATTTAAAAAAAAACAACAACAAAAAATGATTTAATATGATATAGTCTTTAGCAAGAATAACACTCCTTTTCAACAATATAGGAATTAGTGTAATATAGGAATAATATATTAGGTACATAAATAATATAATGTAATATTAAGTAATATCATATAAGTATTAAATAGGATAAGAATAATATGTATGTATGTATTTAATTAATATAATATGTATGTAGTTAAGTTAAGAAAGGGAAATAATTATGTATTTTTTTAATTTAATAAATAATTAAAAACAAAAAAAAACACAAACGATCTTACCATATTGTCAATTGAACATTATTCTATCTGACACCACTTAAAGTAACATTCCCAAAAAATGTGGTTTGAAGAGTTTTACCTATTTACAGTTGATATGAAGGCGAAAGAAAAATAGATAAATAACTTTTTTAGAAATTACGTTGTCTTCTTTTCCCACACAAACATATTTTTTAAAACAATTCAATCTTTTTCTTAAAAACTACCTTTAAACTTTGGAATTTCGAAAAAAGTAATTTAGAATCACCTCCCGAAGGTACTGGGGTAAACCCTGGATACCTCGTATTTTGTACATACGACAAAATACATTTTGATTCCGATTTTGTCCTTCTAAGAATGTGTTTTGATAGTTTTGATATATGACCGATGTGAGCATGACGTTCGACTGGATTTCAGAGAAATTTATGCTTATTGAGAAGTTCTGTACTACGAAACTTAGGATGTTTAGCGTAAAAAGGAAATAAGATTAATAAGGTAGATAAACAACTGGATTTTTATTTTTATTTTTATTATTTTTTATTTTTAGCCCAGTTGTTGTAATCTTTTTTTAATTTTCCCTGGCACAAATACAGGTATTAAAATAATCTAGTTCAAGCATCGCTGGGTTGTGTTTGAAGCAATTAACGGAATGGCTTCGTTTTAATAATCCGAACTATGAAATCCCGAAAATACCAATTCGAGACAATCAATTCTTAGAGCAGCAGCGTCATCGTCTTTTGGAAGGCTTATCGAAACCAAAGCCCAATCCTGACACTAAGTTTTGGAATGTCAAGCCCTAAAGTCAAAATACTTGTTAAAGTGATTTTTTTTTAATTAAAAAACATTTGTAATTTTTTTCCACATATTTATTTTCGACCGCTTTCTTTGCTTGAAAACCAAAAAAGTTATCTTTTATGTATTTATCATTTAACATTTTCTTTTGGGTATATCCTAATATTTTTTAGTTCTGCCCCTTTTTAGAATATTGGCCTATCTCTCTTGTGGTTTCCCTGGATTTTTTTCCAGAATTAAGTTGACCAGGGAATTGCAAAGAATCTCTTATAATATTTTTATAGAAACGTTATATAAAGCCAATAAAAAAAACTCTTCTTAATTTTTTCTCTCGTTTGCTAATCAAGTAGTTATTTTCTATCCGGATAAAATAAGTGAATACCTATATGTAAAACTGACAATAATTGTTTTGTTTTATTCGAAGAGGTACTTTTTATTTGGTTGGTGAGAAATATTTGAATAATCCTCGAATGACATAAAATATTACGAAGGAAATTGTTCTTTATTTTATCATATTTCTCTGACGCATGCTTCCAAAGATAAACAGAATCCGATATGCATAATATATTAGGAATATAAGACTTTACACAGTCATCTGCGTTGATTGAACGTTTCTCATATAAAACAGGAGAGAATACAAACACGGCATGTTGCCTAAATCGTCAATCTTCTGTCGCTTCCCCACCTTTTCAATGCATCCCCCGTTTTTTCTCATTCTTTTGATGTAGGACATTTATTCGAGCGAAAGGATCAAAGCAGAAATTGAGACTAGCTTTATCTAAATTCCCTCCGCTTTTTGAAAGGAATAATTGAAGAACCCTTGGTATGTTTAACAAATTTTGTGCATGGGCGCTTTTAAGGCAATCTTCTTGTATCGTATAGTGAAAACTAGCACTTTATCTGCCGTAGTACAGAACTATTTTATGTATCACATAGTTGGATTTTCTTTACAACTTTAAATCTTCGACTCTTCAAGGTAGACGATTTAACACAAACGATTTAATCACTATGTGAAAATTAGTCGAGACGTTGCTAGAAATGGCTTTAACTATTTAATCAACGTATGACCAGATCTGAATCTCCCCATTACCCTTCCCGTTCCCCTCTCTCCTTCAGCCACACGACCTTCCCTAATATTTAGGGTTGTCATAGTTCCACTGGTTGCCGGCAATAAAAACTGCTGTAATTTTTTTATAATTAATTACTTTGTCATTGACGTTAGAATTAATAGACTTATCCTAAGTATGATTTCGACGGCTGGAGGCAGAGGTCACGTGACTCTCATTTTGGCACCAGCTTTGTATTGGGTGATTTTGAGTGCGGTAATCAAATCACAAAACATTTATAAAAAGGTTCAAACTAAATACTCTAACAAAATATTCGATTTTTGTAAACAAGCCGAACTTTCTTACATAGTTGCTGTTTTACTTAAACCCCGCCCCTCGTATTTCGGTTTCTTCCATTCGTGTCATGTATTATTTGCTCTGTGGTACGCTTGATTTGTCTAAAGACACTTTATTAACTTTTCACTTTTACTGGCGGTTGTAACAAAACTCTCAAGGTTTGCACAGTAGTTGATGAGAGATTAAAAAAATCATATCTTCTACGATCTTACAATATAATTAAAATCACAAATCAAACCGGGAAAAAATTGGCGGATTCAAACCACGAATCTTAGGTAACCGGCTCATATGTATGAACAATGGAGAGCTGCTACCTCATCTGATCTGTTATCGATCACTTATTCAATCAATGACATTCTTTTGATCAAAAATATTTAATACCAGCCGATGTGTAGCCGGTCTTGGTCTTTTTTTTCTAAATAAAGTTACGAAGTTGTGAACTTTTGCTTGTCGTTTGGGTACCATAATTGATTTGACAGCGAACGTAATGCCTTGTGACGATTATTACTATATCTAAACAAAGAAACATTCATTTGGAAAATTTATTTCATTCCAAACATTTATTTTTTCTAAATGTATCTAAATAATTAAGGTTTAGTGTAGGTACCTACTTTTGTTTTCTATTTTGAAAATATTCTACCCAAACAAACCTTCTTCTTTTGAATCTGTAATCTGTGGCTAACTAGAGTGATATATCTATGTATTAGCCTCAATACAACATGGAGGGTTCAATTTTTTCATACTAATTTTAAAACATTATAGCAGCAGTTTTGCATATTAGATTTCATTCAAACTACTCCCTAAACCTTGCCGGCACTAATAAGAACAAACTATGTTATATTCAGTGAAACCGGTCCAGTAATAGACACAAAGACAAACATTTATTTTTAAATATAGAGATTTTGTAGAATCACCGGTCAGTAAAAAAAATCAAGTGATCGTTTCGACTCCACCGCGTCTTTGTAATGAATAAGTATAATTTAATCACCACAGTACATATTAATTTTATAAAATAAACGTGTTTTCGATTAAATAAAATAATTATTTTGCTCATTCAATGGGCAATCCTTTGATGGGGTAGAAACGAATTATTCAATATGAATGCCCCTCGCCCCATAAACAAACGGGCTAACGACGCGTTTAATCATTAATAAATAAATACATAATGTTTTATATTAGTTATGTCACGTATTTTCACATCGTCATAATTCATTTTACAAATACGTCTATTCGGAGGTTACCTAACCAAATACTGAAAATATTTCTATACGCACGATTGGTGACATCTGTGTGACATCTGAAGCAGCAAAATAAAACTTTCTGTCGTTAAAAAATTTGCCTAGTTTTTTTTATTATTATTATTAACTGTTATCGTGATTACTTTATAGAATTCCATTTAATTTTCTGTCAATTTAATAGTGTTATTATTAAGTTCTGTATGTATTTTAGTTCATTATTATTGTGACAGCTGTTTTGGAGTTCAAAGCTATTTTTGTTAATATCTAATGTAACGCATTTTTATTATTACGTTACATCAAATTTAACATGTTATTTTTAAGTTTAATCAAATTTGACATATTATTATTTAAACAAATTTAACATATTATTATTTAATCAAATTTAGCGTGTTATTATTAAGTTTAATGAAATTTAACATGTTATTGTTAAGTTTAATCAAAATTAACATGTTATTATTAAGTTCGGATGGTAAAAAAAAAAAAATTGTAATCTATTAATCTATTGGCATCTAAATATCCTAGCTGAACAACCACCCCTCCAAATTTCTATCTCAATACAGGCGTTTCGCACCTAGTGAGATGGGCAATACGTCAGCCGATAACAAATGTTTATATGTAATAAATAAAATAATTATTTTTTTTAATTATTGCAACAGCTATTTCGATGTTCAAAGCCATATATTTGGCTTTGAACGCCGAAACAACTGTCGCAGTAATAAAAAAATCGAAATACTAGCCGAACTTAATAATAACATGTTAAATTTGATTTATTTTAATTTATTTTTTTATGTAAATACCTCACAAAGGTCCCAACTGTCCCCCACGGCATTTCTAATTGGGGTATGTTGTGAGACTGAAAGAAGTGGAGAAGGGAAGGAGATGGAGAGAGGAAGTACCTGGTTATTCAGGTATTGTCTCTAAATAAAGTTAAAGCAATTTAAAGCAACGTTTAAATTCTGTGTGGTGATTTTATATCAGGACGATCAGAGTACCTTCCATTCTCCCTAGAAAGAAATGTATTTTTACATAAAAATATGTTACTTGTTTTAAAACCATAAGTTAGATCTCGATCCAACGATCTCGATTTACGATGATTTTTTTTTTAAATTTTCAAATTAATAAGATAAAAGTTCTCATAAGAAGGTGGTTGAAATTTCGGGCGTAGCCGGGTAGCAATAACTTAAGCAGTAAGGTAGTAAGTTAATGTTAAAAACAATTAAAGTTGAGATTAAATTTGTCTACAGTGAAATAGGGGACCGTTTGTTTGAAAAGGCTAAGATATTTTCTCTCCCCAAAGTTTGACAAAATTCTGTTGGTATTTGACGAGAGAACTTTCTTGTTGATGGGTCGCTCATCGAGGGAAGTATTTTTCATAAGCTGCACTGATGTATCTTCAATCTTCCCCCAGCGATAATAATTGTAAGTTAATTGAAATCGCCGGCCGTTGGTCGGGGTCAAATGGTTATATAACTGTGGAGTATGCGATTCAATACAAATAAATACCTACTCTTCTTTTGCCAATAACCTTCTAATAAATATAATATCCATGACAAATAGGATTTAAACAGTAACTGCATTATCATGCAATGTGCAGTGTTTTCTAATATTGTATCCTGTGCTTGCAAAATCATATCTTTTCAAGTGAAAACTTTGTGATTTAACGTTTTCATCTGGAGTGACCTACAAGATAAGTATATTTTTGTTTCTGTTTGTACATAATAAGATAAAACCTTGAAATTAGTATTTGTACAGCGCCTTTGAGGTGATTTTTCACCAAAAAAACGGCGCTATACGAGTCATCCAAAGTATTATCACTATAATTATTAAAAACATTAAAAAATATTAAACTCCGCACAGGGTGCCATCTTTAAGGGCTGCTGTGTAGCCGTGGACCTGTCGTAGGAGGGAGGAATACAGAGGACGGAAAATGAATACAAGAACGAATTGTCGAAACAATTCGTTCTAATGTGGCAAATGTCAACTATGCAAAAATGATGGAAGCGCGTTTTGCGTGTTTTATTGTTGTGTACCGGTGCAGAATCAATGCTAGTTCCACGGAGTAATATCATTGAAACACAGGTAAAATAAGGACAGCATTCCAATCTGATGTCTGTACTTCGAAGTTTGCAATCCTTTTGTTAAGATAGGGGAATCTTTCATATGGACCGTTCGATTCTGCCCAGAGTCGACCGCTTTTGATTGTTCGATTTTTGCATTTTTTATAACATCAAGATGATACTGTAACCGAAAAGATTTAATTTAACACCTCTCAAGGTAGTAAAAAACTCATAATTATAAATCTTTTGCTGTAAAAATTCTAACTTCTGAGTGAACAATTGATCATGAATATTTAAAATAAATGCGGATATGATTGTTGCAAAGCAAAAAGTTATATCAGATTTATTACCATTAGGAACAACGCTCCATAGGTAAGTTGTCTTGAAGTGTTTACTGGAATGGATGAAATATATAGTATCAACTAATTTAAAAAAAAATCTTTTTTATAAGATAACATTGTCTAGACGAATTGTCACAGTTCCTTGGAAGAATTATTTTAGAATTATTTTTACATGATTAATTAATTACTTACCTACTTTCATAACTTATTGCTATTTTTTTCCATATTTGTAACTCGTTTATTTGGTTATTATTTGTCCATATTTGATATTAATTTTAAGTATATTGTTTATCCCGATGTGGGAAGCTTTGCTTCAGATACATGAAGATATTTATATATTAAAAATAATGGTGTAAACATTATATATATAAAGTATTAATTATATATATAAAGTTTTAATACAGAAAATGTAACAATGTCTACATAGAAAACAAATCCTTTATCAAATTAACTTTGACATTAATTAATTCGACGTCGACACTCATTTACAATAAGTTCTGTTCTTAATTTGATTTGAAATTCAGTTACTATTATTGAACTGTCAATGATAAAAATAATATAAACCGACCACATAAGCCTTAAATCCAAGCTGCTCAATCTGTTAGTTTGACGTGCAAGGATTTAAAAAACTGTTGTTTAATAGAAATAAATACATTAAATATAACCTTTAGGACTAAAGCGAAGAATAACTAAAAAGGAGTCATGGATATCTCAGTGGCAGATCTCTTGTTGTGGACACATTTTTAAACTGCCAGGGTTCTCTCCCCTCGGAAGAGGTGGACCTCGTTAAGCCGCATCTGGTCGCAGTCGCTGTGAGTATATAATGCATAAATGGAGCCCAAAGAACTTTGAATTGTGTGACTGTGGACAAATACAATCTATAGACCACGCTAAACAATAGTACCTCCTTCACCAGTTTCCCAGAGGCACGTCTGTAATGAATCAAGGAACTCCCGATGACGTCAACTGGCTGAATAACGTCAGCATCCCACTTTGACCTTTTCCAACTCTCCTGCACCATTCAAAGAAGAATAAATTAAATATTGATTGACCTTTCCTTGCCGGTGCTGTCAACTAAGTTGACTTGTCTCTGATTATTTCAATATTGATAATGAGTGAGAAGGGTTCAGGGTTTCGCTTGCCGTGACACGGCGCGAGATCGTCAGTAGTAACCGGCGGTCTGCTGGAAGTAATGGACGTATCACGCGTTTTATGCGTGACCGATGTTAGTTACAGTACTTACATACAATATTTAACTACTGTAGGTACATATTATGTATCTACTATTAATAAAATGATTTACATCAGTAATAAAAATATTAGAAAATTCTTCCAACTTAAAAATAACAAAACTCTAAATGTGTGCTGAGTGTACAGCACCAGAGTTCGCAGAATTTTCTAGCACCGTAAGAAAAATGTTAAATACATCGATCTGTGAGGTGTTTCCACATAAAAATGTGCTTTTATTAAATTGTCCATTGCACAAAAGCTTTTAAATGTACCAATGCCTCTTTAGTTCTTCTGCCAATGGCAAAAGTGTGTTTTCTCATCCGCTTATTGCTTTATAACGATCCTCTTTGTTAAAAGCTCGAGAAGAAGCTTTTATGCGAATGAATCAAACATTTGTACGGCTGCACAAATAAACACAATAAGAAACATTCGCCATGAAGGAAACTTCAATAATAATTTCGCTTAGTGCAGAATTCTCAGAAACCTAATTAGACAGATCGAACCTTCGCTCTGAACTCTGTAGCGCGTGGAATGCAGATGCAGAAGATGTACATTTAAGCATTTAATTAAAGATTGCTTCAGAAATTTTATACAGTGTATGTTTATCATGAACCTTTAATGAGAAGAGTTTTGTTTTATTTACTGAATAAATTAAAAGCATTCAGATATTAATAATATGATAAACATAAGAATTAATTTCCTTAGAGTGTAAGAAAACCATTATTTTTTTTTTTAAATATGACTTATATAAATATAAAAATACACTAGAAATGTTTTGAATAGGTATGACATGCAAATCATTTTAAAGAGGGCTCGTTTGAATGTATTTGTGCAAACCAATGGTGGATAAATAGTTTAGAACAACCGACCGCAGTTTCCTCACATCCGCAGTACTCTCTCATTACAGTTTTTTTTTTAAATTTTTAAATAGAAGGATTTTACATAGATTACGACCGCCATACTAGCACATTCCCGTAATATGGCAGTCGATACACATATACAAATATACGTAATTCGCACATATTAATATAATCGTACAATTAATATTGAAAAACCTACTTCACTAGTTCACAGTACATTAGAGGTGAGTAAAATAACGTGAAACCGTTTTTCGTTTTAGCTGATTTTGGAATAACCGTTTAGAAAAAAAGTACGCCCAAAATAAGCCCATGCATTTAAAACGCAACACTTTTACAAACTGCAATACCTATCATATCCATCGTAAACCGTTACAACGAAACGCTTGCGCGTTAAACGCTTTAACGTTAAACGCTTTCACCCGAAACTCTGTCGGTGACCTTTGATACAAAATGCCTTCTTATGAAACGCTTTCGCCGCAACCGTTTTTTTCCTAATTAAGTAAGTGATTACATACAAGTAAAAAAAATTAAATTAACAAGAATGATTATTTATAAATAGAAAAAATGCCTCAGGAAAAAAAAATCTACCCTTAATATTATCCACCATTTCATACCATGATTCAAAGAATCCCAACCCTTAAAGGAGAGGGACATCAGAGAGGGATTATTTATTATTTAGAAATAACGATACTATTATTACGCAATACGATAAACATAATGTTTTTGGTGACCGGATAAATCAACGCACGGATGAATTGCCGCACTTTTTAAAAAGTGATGTAAAATCTTTAAAAGTACAACAAAAATTAGCCTGAAAACCTAATATAACCCTTTTTTTATTAATTTAGAATAATTCACAAAAAATATAATGCAAAAGGTACCGATAAATTAGGTTTTTGTAGTTTCTCCAACGGGAGCTTCTTATTCAAAACTTTATCCTAAATTTAAGGTAAAAAAATATATGTATCTATATAAAATATAAAAATGTGTTACAAACTTAAAGCATAAACATTTCTCAAGAATTCTACTCAAAAATATTTCGACAAAAATATTAAAACTAAAATAAAAAAAAAAATGATAACAATAATAATATTTTCAAATTATCTAATACAAATAATTTCTTTCATCTAGCCAAGTTTTCAATATATTTATTATTTCAGGAGGTAACATATTTAAACAGCTAGGAATTATGCCATCTAAAGGTCCATGTCCATATTTGGATGTATACTTAGAAACCTTAATCCTTCATTAAAATTGTTACGTTATTGATACGTTATTCTTAAATAGTTTCGTGTAATTGTTTATTTTGAGAAACCGAAAAGGTTTCGGTTACTTTGGAAAAGTAAACTAAAATATCCATCTCTACAGTACAACACTACATTAGGAGGGACCTGCTGAAAATGATTACCTTTTAAAAAATAAATTTGTTTTTGATACTTCCATTTCTCATTGATGCTTGCATTCTTAATTATTTAGCGGAAAATCTGTTTGTGTGTTGCATTTAAACCACGCGATGAATGAGCTCTATCACGAAATATTGAAAAAAATAGCTCTGGGAATATCCTAATCATGTAGCCTCGCCTCAGTCCATCCTCCAGCATCGACGCACACTGGAGAAAGATATTGGCCCCTCACAATTGAAATGGCGTACCACCTTAAACACTTATTTTCATGTACTATTTAAAAAAAATTCTTTTATGTGGTGTTATATTTCATTAATCTATCTACTATCTTATTATTATTTTATTTTTATAACTCATATTTTGTATGGCATGTTTGGGACTGCACTAATCTCCCCACATACAGGAGTAAACATTTATTGTTACTATTATCATATGATTATTTCTGCTTGAAAATTGTAAATCAATTATATTTTCAATCGGAAACGTTATTTCCATCACAGTCCATAGACCCTTAAAATATGTATATAACAGAAAATACAGACCAATATTATCTATGATAAAAACTGGAAAAATCGAGTAGTAATTAACTTTATTCAGAAAATAGAATAGCCTCGTGATACGTTTAATTTTGGAATAATGCAATTAGAGATGTATTCTTCATTCAAAAAGGTTTTCCTTTCGGTGAAAAGAGCAAGAGGAAAGAGCTTATTTTTAATACGTACCGTTGACTAACAATTATATTAGATTTCCGAACTTAACATGTGCTTTGTTGTACACCGTGAGCAGTATGAAATTAGCCCGGCCCATTTTAGCGAGCTATTTAATATTTATTGTCATAATTTATACAACATAGACACATAATAATAATATAATGTGTCGCAGTGTAAATAAGTCTGCCATTTAGACTTTAGACAGCTGAAATTTGAACGCATAAATTTTAAAAGCTGGGAAAAGATATTCTTCTGCACACGTGTTGTTGTTTTGTCACAATATTATTAACAATTCATCCCGAATTTACACGAAAACGCCATCTGGCGAGTTCCCGGGGCACATAGTATTCGTGGGTATCTTATTTAGTTTATTTAGAAAGGGTGTGTTTAGGATTTGTTATTTATTTATTGACACCTAGAAGGCTTTTACATTTTGACACATTTGTCTCATAGTTACTTATACTGGGGAGTATAATAATTTAGTACGTAAAAAAATAATTGTAGCGTAAAATAAGTAAGTACAATATAAGTATGTCGTTATAGCGTAATGAATTACGGTTTTACCTGATATATTATTACAGCAGGTTGTACAAAAGAGTGTAACAAGTGTTAAGTACATAAGATAATAATATAAACTAAGTAAGTGTGTAGGTACTATGTAAGTAGTTAGTTAGTTAAAACGAAACGGGTGGACAATAGGATTATAATTAAATTGGTTTTTTATTGTTGATTAAAAAACCTATGTAACTTTTTTCCACTTATTTATTTTCGACCGGACTGGTTTCACGCTATCTCGGGCATCACCAAACTGGCACAATTAAAACAAAATCTATGGTATATCGATGTCAGGAGTGAGTCCCATTGCTTTCTAATATTGTTTTTATTTACGACTTGAAATTTGTTTTATTGCTGATTGTACTGTTTACTATTATGTTTTTAAAAACTACCCTCAGGTTGGTTTATTACCCTCTGCAAGTCAGATTACATTGTGTTTATTTACTGAATATTTGGGTTTAAAAAAAAATTAGCTTTTATTTGAACAGATGGTTATTTCTGGTTTGTTTTTCCCTGCGAATTCCGTCCTATTTCCTAAAATGAATTTTATAGCAGTTTTTGTCCTGTAGTTACATGAACTACAGGTAACCAGGTACATTTTAATGAGTCTTTAAAATATTTTATTACGTTATAATAGGTACACATCAGGGTAATATCCTTCTTAGAGTTCGCCTTGGATGTTTGCTACAAAATTCCCAGATACATTTCACCGCGGTATTTATTATGTGTTTCCTATTTACATTCATATGTTATATACTATTAATGCATATACGCAAGGTTACATACACTATAACGTATATATTAGAGGAGAGTCCGCCTTTCTCTCTAATTGATTATTCATTACTACCTTTCTGCTACTTTGTTTATTAGTCAAATAATTTATAATTTATTTAATTTTTTACCCTTATTGCATTGCAATATTATCTAAAAATTAGATAAATTAGAAACATGGGATATTAATAGCCAGAAAGCAGTAATCGAAGTCATCACGAGGAAACATTGATCCATGAAGATTTTATTGCTTTGGACGTGCGACATAAGAAAATCATCACAAATGTATTTTAAAACATAGAATATATTAGTAAAATCGAACACACATATCAAACCATACAAGTAAAATTATGGCTGAATGACCTAAATCTTGAAACATTACTTATATAAAGTCTTTGTCATCTCTTTCTGTTTACTTTAACTATAACTTTCACTAAGGCCCTGGGGAAAATTATTTTCCTCAGGGTCTATGTCAACTTTGCCGATGGTGTATGAACTGTGGAGGGAATTTTGAGGAAAGGTAGGAGTGAACTGGGTTCTTTGAGAGACCCATATTGTAGGAGGAAGTACACACAGAGGCCGTCAAATTATTCCACAGTCGAGTTCTGGAACGCAAAAACGAGTCGTGGAAAATTTAACGACGCGTTCCAATGTGACAAATGTAATGTGTACAAATGTTCGGCGCGTATTTGGCATATTACTCAAAGGGATCAAAGACGTTAGTTCTTCGGAGCGTCTTCCATTGAAATACCCGTAGAATAAGGACAGCATTCCCTCCTGACGCATTTGGTCTAAAGATTTTTTTGAAAATATTTATAAAAAAACTATAGATTATTCGACTATTTTACAGGCTTTTTCGGTAGGGTTGTTTGTTGATAGTTATTACAAATAAAACAATATATACGAATTTAAAATTATTTTTTATTCACCACTTTATTAATAAATATATATCAACATGTTTCAAAAGCGATGATTTCCTCATCAGGAATACAAAGAATAGTAAAAAAATAATATTGACAAGTAATAAATAGACAAATAATAAACATAGAACACAAAAATGCAAGAAAAGACAAATTAAAACAATTGATTAAAGTAGGTAAGTAATTAATAAAATACTTGTCTATACTTGACAGTATTATTTTTTAGTATTCAATGTATTCATTTATTTAACATGTTGATATGTATTAATAATGTGGTGAATACAAAATAATTTTTAATTCATTCATTAATACTAACGCCAGAAAGTGAATACCAATCTTTTGAAGAAGTCATATTTATATGATTTTTTTGTTGATATTCAACTACTAAATGATAAATATCTTAAAATATTATTATTGCAAGTTTATAATTGAATAGCCTCGGAATTAAAGGTTAAATAGCGCCAACCGCTATGCAACTAAACTCCTTCTCTAAAACTGTATAAATTGTACATGGCATGTGAAAGTTTCCCAATAAAGAGCTCAAGTCCCCGACAGGACTCTCGATGATAATTTAGTTGGAGACTTGAAGTTTAGTCCTGAAAGTTTCTTGGGGAATTCAGTCGGATCGGGCGACATGTCTGCGTCTGTTTACCTCACACTACACATTACACAACACAGAACAGCGCCCCATTCACAAACGATCATATTACGTGATAATTAGGATTTAAAAAAAAAATTTCAATCAAAGGAAACAATCAAACTTTGTTTTAACCACATATATTTTTCACGCCTAGCGGTTTCGGAACAACCGTTCCATCGTTAGGGCATATATACTAAACGATATTACAAAATTATGGCAGTACATACATAATAAGTGTCACAGTGGGGTTGGGGGCGTGACTAGGGATTAGTGAAGAGTGGGGAAAGAGATAGAGATTCAGGGAGGGGTTAAAGGAATCATATTTATAATGTGGCTATAAAATAGGTTTCTTTAATTGTTAATAATAGACACATTTACGCGTTTACCTTTACTATTAATGTGAAGAATATTGATCCCCGTATTTTTACCAAAATTGTGATTGCTTGAAATAATATGATTGAAATGATATGAGAGAATTCGGAAAAAAATAATATTTTTAAGAAATCTTACAGGTTCTTTTTTTTCTATTTAATTTTACAAAAGAAAAAAAATACAATTCAAATGGTCCGGATAAACTACTTTTTTGTAGTTTGTCTAACGGGAGCTTGTTATTTAAAACATAAAATTTACAGACAAGGTTACAAATTATGTAAAATAAAAACATTAAAAAAACAACATATAAAATAAAAACATAAATATTTATCAAGAATAAAATATTTCTGCAAAAACATATTAAAAAAATGAATAAAATAAAAACGAAAGCAATAAACCATAAATAAAATAATATTCCCTTATTTCTAATACTTAAATAGCTTCTTTCAGCTAGCCAAGTTTTCAATGTGTTTATTAATGGTTTAGTTTTAATACAGTTTTTTTTAGCGGGTAACATATTTATACAGCTAGGAATCACGTGTTCTAAAGTTCTTTGTCCATATTTGTTTTAATGCTTAGTAACCATTAATCCTTCATTAAAATTGAGACAAGTATTGTAATTGTGCTCTAGTCTATTTGTATTAAATATAGGGTTATTAATGTGCTGAAATATAATTTTGTACCACAGAATTGATGTACTGAAAGAATTTTGAGACTCTGATAAAAGTATGGAATATTATGCCTTTGTTCGTATTAACTTTTATGAGCTAATAATTTAACTAGTGAATTTTGTACTGATTGAACATGATTGATGTTTGTTTTACAGGAAAGTTCCCAAGCTGTAATTCCATACCTTATAACAGATTCCGCTAATGATAAATAAATTATTCGAAATGTACAGATTGGAACAAAGAATTTTAATTTAAATAATCTGCTAACAATTGATCTTAATCGTATACAAACCTTATTTATATCTGAATCCCACTTGAAAAAAACAATCAATAATGACACCTAAATAAATTTGATTCTCTTATCGAAATTACGGCTTGTTTTTCCAATATAAAATTAGGTACAGCAGTTACAATTTAGTTTATGAAGTGAGTCATTTATTCAAGATAAAGACCATAAATTGATTTATTATGTATGTTGTCCCATAATTTAGTAATATTGTTTAGTATATTGTTACGTAACGACAGAAAGATCCTAGGAGGACTCTAGCTACTCGTCAACAACAACGGTAAAACGACGCGAGTAAGTTCCAGTTAACTGCGTCTCTAAAAAGAGCGCGCTAAAAGCCATTTTGGTAGCCGCAAATTGTAACGCCATATTATCATGCATGCTGGGTTAACGCCCACTGTGCGAGATGCTTTAGTTTATAATCACAGAGCACCGAAACATGGCGACTCCCCCGTAACTGTAACTTAACTTCAGTGTACTGATGTCCAAACCCGAGACTTCCACTTGGACCCTTTTTCCGCCACAACCATGACTGTAAGCTGACTTTGTATTTCCTCTTATGTGTTGTAATCTATTCGAGTCCCCGTTATCATGCCCGTTTAGAGAATATCAGAAAGAATAATCACCCTTAACTTCCATTTGAGGTTAGGCTAGCTTTTGATTATTGTAGCATAACTTACCATGTATGTACCTTCCCCTGAATAAACTCTGAGTCTGAAAGCATTTAGTAAATTCATTTGGCGTAGTATTAGAGTCCCCGGCCCCAATTATAAGACTGCCTGTCGGCCTACGATCCTGCAGAGGAGATTCTTGGCCTGCCGAAACTGAGCTAGTCGAATGTCCAGAGCCGAGCTCCCTGCCAAGACACCACCCTCAGGGTAAGTCTAAACCAATGAATTGTCTCCCGTAACCGCTCTTTCCCAACCTTCCTCCTCTCCTTCTCCCACATCCCCACCTCCAGTCAAATTCAATTTATAACAATACTTTACCCTGACGATAGAACGGTTGTTTCGAAAGCGGTAGCGGTAGTGAATAATAAATGTGATTAAAACAAAGTTTGATAGTTTCATTTGATTATAATGGATAACCACAAATTGATAGACTCATAAAATAGTTAATTTTTTTTAAATTCTTTGTATGATATAATTTCCCCACTATCCGTTGTACTAGTAACGTAATACCCGTTATCTGTAGTTAACTCATCTTCTTTCGTCTTCTTCCCCGTGTTCTATTCGGATCGGGGACCCATCGTTTCAATAGCCTCAGTCTATTGCACTCATAGCAAACCCAGCCTCTCCTCGCACAACCTCTGTAGTTACTTTAACAAGTTTGCCCGTAGCGCACCAGTGGACGTATTTCCCCTGAAATTCAGTACTTCTTGCGGAGGTGGGTTTTCTGGAATTATTGACACATGTCAAAGCCACCTCATTTGAGATATTTTGATGAATAGTACCAGGGGTTTAATGTTAAGTACATCTCAGATCATCGAGCTTCCTGCTACTTCTCTCAAAAATCTAATTTCGGCAGCTTTGGAAAAATCCCATCCCGCTTTGGTGATCGTATGTAAGGAGAGACAATACACTTATTTATTTACTAATAACTTCATCTCGATATGTAGTAGTAGTAAAGTGATTAATAACTAATTAAAAACATGTTTTTAATAAACAAATATAAGATGTTTTTCAAAATAAATATATAATATCCTGGGTATTGTAAAAGAAGTGATGGCTCCAAGTTGGCCGTCAGTGTAAAATAAGGCAGTTAAAGCACGTTGGAGCAACAGTGATAAGGTCAGCAGGTGGGTTAACTCACCTTGAGGCCAGACGCGGGGGCTGACTCAAGGTTCCACCAGAATAGCTCAGTAGGTAAGAGCAATCACAGCTCTTTTCTGTCGTGAATCGGCACAGCCTCATACCGACTCAGTAAAAAGGTACTTAACTACCAATGATAAGATGAATGCTTTCTAGGCAGGGTTTATTTTACAGGGAAGACATTTTCAGGTAGTACATACGGGTTTCAATAACAATGGGCAGTACCTAACCTATCTGAGGTTCAATTATCTCTCTCTGGTGAGTCTTCAATCGGACAATTACTTTAAACATAGAGGTTTTGCAGCACATTCAAAGAGGAAATGGTTTACAGCTTACTTGGATCGAACAGGGGCAGTCAGCACGCGGCTCCATTGCAAAAGGTGACGCCTAGGGACGCTGAGTCCCACACCGATAGCATCTTACGGCTCACAGGAAGTTAGTGCACTGGTCACTGACTTTACTAATTAGATTTAAGCCAAGACAATGAGTTTACAATGTACTAAGTGTATGGAAGGCAAGGTGACGCCAGAAATCACACAGGGCGGCCACGTGCGAAAGCACGCTGCACGCACCTTTTGCTTCTCTTGTCGGATCTGGAATGGCAGGCCAGCGCCGTTGCTCGGGCCGCAAGCCCTCAACGGATGACGGCGGAACTGGCGCCGTTCGTGTCAGACGCCGGGATCAATCCTAGCGTATGTTCGAGAAAGTTCTAGGATCGTCCTTTTAAAATTCTAGTGGACTTTTAACAAATGGCTAGATGCTTCTATTAAATTGTAGCTAATTTGTTACATACCAGTATGTTGCTTGTAGTCTCCAATATCTCTGGGATTTGTAAGGTGGAATGATAAGTCGTAGTATCGGTAGTTGGAGTATCGCGATGTTACAATATGAGCCTTAAGGAACGAAGCAGGACGAGACAAGTATCTCTGTCATACCCTTGGGCAAATGTTCACCACACTTGGGAACATAGATGAGTGACAAACGGGATCCATATGAAAAAAATCATTTAACTAAATTTTCATGTTTCTTATATATAGTATATTATTCGTGCTGATGGGGGGAGCTTTGTTTCTGAAACATGTAGGTATTTATATATTAAAAACAGTGGTTTAAACAAAGTTATTTTTAAGTATTAGATTGATTATTTCGAGTTTTGTTTTCTGTATAATTCTAATAATATATAAGAGTATGCCGTAGAGGTTATTTATCGAATGAAAAAACTATGCGAAATTCACAATATTCCATAGAGAGGGTTACTACAGTTCCACTAATCCAATATATAAAACTGTTGCTATAATTACGTGGAATTTAAATACAGGAAAACCTTCACCATTTAAAATAATAAACGGACATTATTTCGTTATGTTTAAAAAAAATACAAAAGTGATTCATTCATCCACGAGTTAAAAATAAACAGTGTATGAAAGTTTTACTAAAAGGAAAAGTGCAAAACACTATGGTGGACACCGGAATAACGAAAAGCCCAGTTCACACGATTCGACTTTAAGCGGTAACTGTATTCATTGAACTTCATTATCCGTTTTAGTACTATGCTTATTTTGCAAGTATGAATATAAATTGCTACAGATATTCTGTGTTATTAAATTTTTAAAAAGTATGGTATTCAATAAAAACGCAATAACTTGGAAAAATATAAATCAACTTTGACGATTTTAATACAAGTAATGATTAAAATTTTACGATTACTATAGTTCTCATTAAAAAAAACTACACATTTACAACTATAAAAAATATTAAAAAATACAAAAATATAAGATTATTTTACTTGTGTTTTTCCATAATAAATGGATTATTTCTATACCGCCGTTTTTGTGAGAAAATCACCTCAAGGGCGCTTGTATTCCTTTTTTACAGTGAGCGCATAGAGATTGGATCGTCTTATCTCATTTGCTTTGCTGCACACATTCATTTATGGGAACAAAGGTCTCGTCGTCCGTAGTGCCGCTGTCATTTGATACATTACGATCATCCTCAATAGATCTAACTTCCGATATGGTGAAAAATATCGATTCACATTAGGGTGTATTTATTTTAACCAATAAATACAGTTATCAAGACACGCGCCAACCGCAATATACCACTCTCAAATTGAACACGTGATCTCCCGAGGACGACAAAAAGCACAATTTCAGCGCTATAGCGCTGAGTCGCAATTTACGTAACTAAAGCTTATAGCGCGATGGCGCTGGGCTGCACTCTAAAGGTTATATTGAAATAAAATGAAACCACGTTTCATCTTTTAAATTCAAGATAAAATGAAACGGTGACGAAATTGAGCATTGAAAAAAAAAATAACAACCGAAAAACAGGTAACCTAACTTAAACTGTTTTTTATTATGTTCTGTTTTATCCGGTCACCATAGGCGTCGTAAGTTCAATTCCTCGGCTGGATAAGTTCTCCACCAAGACACATGCAATATCTTTCACTTACTATGATGGTAGTAGGAGATTTTAAAATATTTACATGTTATTCGTAACCCGGGTGTGTTTATTAGACAAAATTTATTTTTAAATTAATTAAATTAAGCTATATTTAGAATTTCATTAATTATATTTTAATAAAAACTACTATTATTTTTATCATGCCTTGTTATTTTCTTGATTTTATTCATATTGATAATATAAATGATTTCCTTTTTAAATAATTCTTTTATAAAATTATTATTTACTATTTCATAATATATTTTTTAATGTTTATGTTCTTAATTAATTACTTACCTACGTTAATCAATCATTGTTAATTTTGTTTGTTGTTTGTCTTTTCTTACATTACTATTTTTCTGTTATTATCATTTGTTTATGCTTGTCATTATTTCTTAGTATAACTACGTATCCCGATGAAACAAAATAATTCTTATTAATTTCAGAAGTAAAACCAAATTGTCATAACCAATAAGTTTTTTATAACTATCCACCAGTTTAGTAGGTATCCTTTACCAGTTAGTAAAAAAAGCATTAACAATAAGGAAAAACAGAAGTCTTTAATTGCTGAAGTGGAAGAGAAGGTACTCAATAAGTAGGGATTTATAATATAGCAAATAATATATAGATATGACCCAACACGTAAGAGAAAGAAACCAAAATAAGAGGCGCGGATGGCAAGCTTGGCGTGCTGCCAATTTAAGTAAAACAGCAACTAAGTAAAAAGGATCTGCATGTTTAAAAAACCGAATATTTTGTAAGAGTGTTTAGTTTATCTCTTTTTATAAACGTTTTATAATTTGCTTACCGCAGTCATAAACACGCTCAAAAAACGTGGGCGGCACAGAACTAAGCTGGTGCCAAAATGGGTGTCACATGACCTTTGCCTCCATCATTCTTAGTCGCACTTAGGGTAAATCTATCAATTCTGACTTCAGTGGTTTATACTTAAAAGCGGATTCGTTATTAATGTAATAAGTTGTATAAAAATGTTTTTATTTTACAAATTTCAACGCGAGTCTAACCGTTTGAACCGGGCTCAATGTGCGATTAATATAGAAAAATGCAGTAACTACCCGCTGTTGCCCGAAGTCTGGTTCATAGTAATTACCGCAGAACTTTGCATTTTCACTTCATTGTGTACAGCGAGGCCAGTCGAGTTCCGAACTGCAATTCGAAATAATTAAGTTCCATTGTTTTGACGGACCATTGTCCAGAACCTGAAGTAAGAGGGTTGATCTCGTAACCAGGAGCAGTTCTGCTGAAACTTCTGTAATCCTAAAATCACCATCAACAACCTGGATATTCTGTTGGTTTCAGGTTTACTGGGTAAATAATAGTTGACCAGAACATTGTTATGGTAGACGCGATAAACAGCCCTACAGATGGGATTAGCGGTCAACCTTCAGTTAAATTTATTCTTGGTTATCCTAAATAATATGTTGACATAAGAATATTATGCGTGACTATAATATTTTACGTGTTTCCAAGCAATATAAAAAAGTGTGAATTTCCAACCAGTCAGATATATGCTGAAACAATGACCTCTATATGGAAATCTTCATAATAACCTTATTTTTCTTGCATTGTATGCCGAAACAGCTGTCACAACAATAAAAACTAAAAAAACTTGGAGAACTTAATAATAATATTATTTAATTTGAATTACATTAAATGTAAAAAATAAATAAACGGTGTTCTACGAATTAACAACAAAAACAACTAATAATTTATGATATTGGGTGGGCCGTGAGTTTTTTCACATATAAAAAACTAAATAAAAATTAACCTACAAGACATATGTAAATAAATGTTTATATATTTATAAAGGTAGACAGTAAATTTATTTCTTAATAATAGTGTCGTCTAAATATCCACCATCGTGCCGCTGACATTAATTGAATCTAGCAAAAAAAAAAATTAACTTTTGACACATAACGTGCGGATATCAGCAATCTCTTGTAGAATATTCGTCTTAAGTTGGGGTATTGTTGGTTTATTCATTTAAACTCGAATTTTGAGATGACCCCATAAAAAAACAGGGGTGTCAAGTCTGGGCTGCGTGATGGGACTTCACCTCTCCTCGAGTCAGTTTTTCGGGGAACATTTCTTTCATCACTGGTAAAGTCACATTGAATGTATGGCAGATTTTCCCGTGTATCTGTATCCGAGTCTTTGTGTTATTCCCCGGGAATTGCTTTAATCAGGGTAGGAGATATTCTTTAAACATCTTGAAATATTCTCCAGATTTAATATTGACAGATTTGCTACGTTTCAAAGAAGTATGGTCTGATTATGACAATTCAACGACAGCAATCCAAACGACCATCTTTGGCGAAGGAACAGTCTTTTGCTTATTAACATGCCTGTTCAAGTGAAAAAGGGCCTCGTACGAAAACAATATATTGTTGAAACTGGGGATCCTTTCAACATTGTGTCAGCGAATATTTTCCTTAAAATCAAATCTTTTGGTTTTAATTCCTGCACAATTTAGAGCTTATCGGGGTGTAATTGTAAATCTTATTTCAATTTTCGACACAAATTTGATCTGGGTATCGTCAAAGCACCCAAACGCTAGCTTCTCGTACATACTCGTTAATTTGCGCGTCACTTTGATCGCTCCTCTTGTTCCGTGGTCGTATTATTTTTTTAACTGATTGCCTCGAACATGTTGATCGGCGTTTTAATTAATTTAACATTGGGATAACTGAGTAATGGATAAAGGACAAGAAAAAGGAGACAAAATCGCGTAAGAATCGTTATTTTTGTAAAACCGTTTTAACACAGAACTCGCGATGTTTTCCGTAAAGCCATCTATGGTGTATACATTTCCAAGAACCGAGCTTCGGCGTGTCGCTTACCACATTTCTTTCTTTCCTTTAGTTCCCGTGCAGGAGCAATTTCAAAAGTGCAAAACCTAATAGCCCACCCTATATGTAAAGAAGAGTATGTGATTGTGTGGGTGGGTTTGATTTTAATTAAAATATAAAGTTTTTTTTCGACCTTGATTAAAATTCGCACACTTGAACTTAAAAGCAAGAAGAAAATTATTCTCTAAAACCACTTCAAGCCCCTTTCCCACTCTTATAGTTGAGTTTTGGTATTTTTGATGAAATTTTTCAGACTTGACGTTCAAAATAAGAGAAAAAATATTGGGTAGGGTAAGGCGTAGGGGCAACACAGAACAACCTCAAAACTTTATTCCAAACCATTCATAGCGCGGAAAATGCACGGTAGTTCAACGAGTTTCATATATATTAGGTGCTTATCTATAGTTTGTATTGTGTGTATCATGTATGGTATATAAATATGTTATTTTCTCTAAATAACAATAATAATAATTGGATGATTTGTAAAGCCTCGTTTTTGTGAAAAATCACCCCAAGGGCGCTGTAATAATAATAATAACATATGTTTATTTGTAATTCGTGTAATAATCTGTAAGCAAACCACTGTTATTAACTTTCCTGTTAAAAAACTATGTGCTTAATTGTATTTAACGGGATATTGCTTTTAAAAACTAAAAAAAAACCCTTGTGACGGTATAACAGAAGAGCTTGTATGACTTCATTAGTTAATGCGAAGGAAACAACGATTTCTATGGCAATATAGAGCAGTATGGCTTTCCAATCCCTCTGCACACTCCTGCGTCGAAGAGGCATTATGATTAGTTTGATAGCTATATTAATGTACTTCGGAAAAATCTGAGCATAATGAGCACAACTCAAATTTTTCGCGGGAGACTCAATTAATTTATATTAAATTTTTAATTTTTAATTGTTTTATTGAAGTTTAAAAACCTCATTGTAATATTTTATCATTGAAGAAGATAATATAATGATAACCTAAATGAAACATGAAACCGAAAAAAAAACAACAGAAAATTAAAAGACATCAGTCCAAGATGCGACTAATAATATTAAAAAAAAAATCTTCACAGAGCAGTTTCCAGTTAAAGCCGCGGAGTTAAATATAAAAAAGGGAATAATTATGATTGAATAGGAACTCTTAAAGTCGTGTTTTTCCAATCTCACTAAAAACTTGTGAATAGAATACTCTAGTAATATTTGAACAAATCGGTCCAGAAAATATACGTTTCATTGTCGTTTTCACCCT